>VXBR01012331.1:28117-73195 GCA_013400215.1 Cisticola juncidis | reverse complement strand
CGGCGGCCCGGGGTCCCTCAGGGCGGGCCTGCAGCGCAGGGCAGCGCGGTCCTGGCAGCGCTGTCCCCGCTCTCGGTGCCGGGGGCAGAACACTCGAGTCACGCCCAGACACTGCCACACACCTTCGCTCCGTTTCCCTCGGCTGCGGCTCTGCCCGCCAACCTCAGTGCTGTCTTTCCATCCAAGTCTGACCAGCCTGATGTCCCGTTTCACAGGGAACAAACATTTCTGCCACTGCTCGTTCCCTCTGCACCGAGGAGGTGGCACAGGCAGGCAGCAGCCATGCGGAAGCCCCCTGACACGATGAGGAGCTGGGAGGCTGCAGGGATTGCACAGCTGAGCAAAGCCTGCTTGACCCTCCGCACCACTCCCACTCCCCCAGGATGCCTTTCCTGCAGCCAAGCCAATTCCAGTTACTTGCCCTTAAAAATGGCAGGATGCAGTCTATCACGCAATCCCCAGGCCTAATCAAATACACATTTTTTTCTTGTAATCTTACCATGGACATAGGCTTTCAATGGAAATAATTTACAAGGGCAATTCTATGAGAGTAACTGAGGGTGCCTGAAAAGAGGTTGTATTTCAGCATGTCCATTTCCTTTCAGTGCTATTTTTCAGCTAAGCACTTTGGCTTTTGGAAGTAATTTAATGCAGCCCCAAAAACATACAAAGGAAAAACATACTCTCGTTGGAGTGAATAAGAATGCAGAGACTGTGTTTTGCTCTCCTCTTTCCATGGCAATATCCTTATGGCCTTTCCAGAATGCACAGCTCTTTTTCTTTGGAGGGAAAATGAGCTGCTATCCATGTTCTGCTATTTCACACCCTTTCTCCAACAGATGGCACAGATCCTCACCTGTTTAGAAAGAGATGTTTGAAATAGTTCTACATCTTAAAAATAGAACCAAGCTATCAAAGAGATTAATAATTCCAGGTCACACGTTGCTTTTTTTCAAACACTTATCCCTATTTTTCCTCATTATTGCATTAGATGCTAACCCCTGCCTGGTTCTGCTCCGTCTGTAAACAGGAAACTACTGTGGGTAAGCCTGACAGAAAGGATAGACACGCTAGTTTGTAATTCCTGGGAATACTCAATGTGGTTCAAGTGCTTGGATATGTTGATATGACTGCTCACTTGTGAATACCTATGTAATATAACCAGAGAAATAAAACATAATGGGGGTATTTAGTGATAGCCAGATTTGAATCTAGGATTTAAACATGACTGAGGTCCAGAAATAGAAGCAAATGCTGCAACCTCATCCTCCTCCTGTAAAGGACAGTGCTAAAATCTGAATCCTGGGGTTGAAAGGTGTCTGGCTATTTTTTTGCATCTGCTTTCTTTGAAGAGCATCATGGCTGTAAAAAGAAGGGGTTGAATAGTGCATGCACAGCTATAGCAGCCTCCTGAGATTTTAATTCCAAGAATTCCTACAAGTTTCTCTTCAAGAATGTACTTTTGTGTGATATACAGCCAGTGAACAGCTATATTGTTGCTGTCCAAGCCCAGAAACTTTCAGCTGATTTGAAGCCAAATGGGGATGGGATTCAACACTGAGGAGCAGTTAGAGAATCAGTTAGAAATTAGTATTCAGTAAATACTAAAATATGGTTGATCTTAAGTAATGGAGAAGAGTGATGTCTAAGGCTGGAATTAAAACAGACTTTTGCAGATCTATTTGGACTGGACAAATCCTAAAGGGAGAAAAAGGCATCTAGGACCTCATCTCTCTCAGTTGTAGCAGTGGGGTGCAATAATGCCATGGAAGGCAATGCAGTTCCGGTGTCATAACTGAGAAGACAATCAGCTCACAGATCTTTATGACTTCTGTTTACCATTAATTAATACAATAATTATTTAGAGTATAGAAACTCTTGCCTAATGTAATCCTGAAAGAGCTTTCTCATTTCACTTCTTTGTCAATGGTGTTAGGACGAAACACATGTTGACTTTCTGCAAGTTTGTGCTTCTCCAAAACTGACACCTAATTTCCTCTAACCCATTCTGTCAGCAGGGGAGTACCACACATTCATTGGCATGTGTTCCTCCCAGCAGAGGAATGAAACAACTCATGTTTTTCACATTTAATTCAGGATTTTTGTTGCTGTTGTTGCCATGCAGTTTTTCGGCCAAGCATAATCTCCTGACAGGAGAAGACAGACAAACAAGATAAAGAGAAGCAATATACTTTGATTGTAACCCTTAAACTTTTTGATTTAAGCAACATCATGTAGTCCTATTGCCAGTGAAAACAAGAAAAGTGCAAATGCATAATACAATAAGTATTTCTGCCAAGAAAATAAAAAAGAAATTACATGGAATGATGTCCAATACCAATTGTCCTTTTAGCAGCAGTTTTCAGATTCAAAAGTGGGTAGAAACTACTGAATGCTAAGACACTCTTAATAAGATTTTACAGCATCAGAGAATCAGCTGAAATCAGACTTGGTAACTTCAAGTTGCCACAGCCATGCAATAGGCAAACCCAACTTCAGGATCTGAGTCCTTCTTGATGAGGGCATTAGATCTTTTCATCAGACTCCCAGCTTTCACATCCAACTACTTCTATAAGCTGGTTTGGGCACTGTAATAATTTGAAGGTCCTAAAAACTCCAGGGTGTCATATATGACTTTCCAAGAAATCATTATTGATGGAAGACAGTCATTACTGTCTCTTCTTTTCAACTTGTATAGGATTAATCCCTAATCTTTAGCCATCACTGAATAGAGAATAGAGAATGATTTAGTGAAAGAGCAGTGACTAAGGACCATGAGGACATTATTCTTCACCCTGAAGAGCTACAGAGAGTAGTTTTACCACAAATGTATGGGAACTAATGGGAACCAAAAGTTTTCCTGAGGTTTTCATAGTTCTTTGAAATAAACCTCTTGGAAAAAAAGTATTTAAAATATGTTTCGTGTTTTCATCATTTTAGAATACCAGATGAAAGAGAACTCCTCTGTACATTTCATTGTAGTGGTTGATGTACAATAGTAGCACTGGCTGTATTAAGAAGAAAGATCTTATTATTTATACAGTCCTTGAATTTTGTGCTGATTCTGCCTTTTAGTGTTCCTGAAGAGTCCCAATTGAGAGTGACATGCAAAGAGACAAGGGCAGTAGAGAGTTCCTACAATGTGATACAGATAAAGCAACAGTGGATCTAAATAACGTCAGACATGAGTATATAGGTTAAAAAAAACAAACCATGGTTTATTTAAATGTGTAAAGTACTTGGGAGGGAAGAAGATTACATTGACTATGGCAATACAGACAGCACATACCACAACAAGCTCATCCGTCGTAATGAATTCAGGCTACTCTTTCCAGACTCTTAATCCACTCAGTCACACAGATCTTTGAAAGAGGCTCATCATCAATTTCTCCAGGGAACTGCACACTACAGATTAATTCCAGACAGAATTTACTGTCCTGTTTCTGCATGTTAGACTCAGGAGCAGAGCACTGTCCTCCCACCAGGGGAGACAGACAAAATATGGCAAAACTTCTCATGCACTAAGACCCTCTGTCATGGGTTAAGTAAAAGTAGCCTGATGAAATATCTGATCCTAGGACAAATTACCAGGCTGTCTGCCTTAACCTTATCCCAGATGTGTCTCATCACTGGGATGAGAAGCCTAAAGTAGCAGAGACTGAGAGAGATATTATATTATAAAATGCCTTTTCCAGACTCAGTTTTTTATTTCATGTTCTTCTCAATCCAGTCTTTGAAGGGAAGAGTTTTGGTGTAGCCACTGTAGAGTTCCAGGCTGCAAGTTTTATCATAACCCCAGCTCACTAATCCCATCAGGTGCCATCTTAGCTCAGGAGATGCTTTTCCTGGCAAAGTTATGGCAGCAATCCCACCAGTCTCAGCAGGGCAGATATTAGAAAAGGCCGTGTGGTCCTGTTTGGCACAGAACATGTTGTCAGTGATGCTGACCTGTATCCCATGATCCTCATACTGTTGCTCACACAACAGTGAATCCACCATCTGAACCACTCCCATGCGGACTGTGTCATTCTTGTATCCGGGATCTTTAATGTCAGCCAATACCTTCCAGCCAGTGACCATTATCTTTAAATCCTCTGTGGGTGAAGTCAAGTCATGAGAAGATGACAAGCAAATGGGTTGAACACGACTGCTGATCCTGGCTTTGTCCAAGAGTTTTATGACAGCTATATCAGAATCAAGTAATATAGGGTCATAATTGGGATGCACTATGATGGCAGAAATCTGGAGAAGAAACAGAGTAGGAAGAATTGCAGGGTTAACAGCAATGGCAGGTCTGGAGCACTCTTTCCATACTACTAAAATACATTTCAGTTTATCTTGCATACTTCTCCTCTACTCCTATCTATAGTGTTTTTTCACTCAAATGAGAAACATGCACAGATCAAGCATCTTCTGATCTTTTTTTTCTTTTTCCTTTTTTTTCTTTTCTTTTCTTTTTTTCATTTCTTTTTTCTTTTTTTCCCTGCTTGGATTTCAGATTTTATTGCATGAAACACTTCTTACTCAAAAGCAGTCAAGGACATTTTTTAGCAAAATAGGTAGTTAATATGCAGTTCAAATTTTTCTGCTGTGTACTGAAAAGGTTTTACCTGCCATGACACCTTCAGCCTTTAGAATTTGGATGGGTGGGGCTTTGAACTAAAATGTTACTTTCTTATTGAAATGCACCTGACTTCCCACCAAAAAAGACTACTAGCAATACATTACATAATATTGGAGCCAATTCTTTACTGCTTGTTTCCTAATGAAATGCTACAAGAACAGATAGGATTCCTATAAGGAAATACTGTAAAAAGGTAATATATTTTCGTACAGGGAAAGAATGAAAAAGATGGGATCGGAGAAAGAAACTAAAAAGGGATCAGGAGGGAAATAATCAACTTAATTATGATATTTTGGATAAAATCCATTAAGTAACTCAGACACACACCCCATACTTCCTCCAGAAATGAGACACACATACCCAAAATTGCTGTATTCCACATTTTGACTTGAGCCTTTCTAGTTCTGCTTGAAAAAAGCAAATCACTCTGGTGAGTCCAAGGTGCTATTTTTGGAGCTGGAGTCAGACATAAACTTCTTTTCAGTTTAGAACTGGTTGGCCTTGGGGCTGAGAAATGAAATGTGCTCATGGCATCCAACCAGGATTTAGAGCACAAGTGTTTCCCTCATAAATTATGCTAATCAATTTTGACAGTAGCTGGCATTTCTTCTACTTTTTTACTGGCAATATCACTCAAGACATTATGGCCCACAGAACCTGAGCTATTTTCTTAATTAGGGGTGAATGTATGAGTTGGATGGCTTCAAGGAATTCAATAAACTACAGCATGTGCCCTTCTTATGCCATGGCACTTGAGTCTCTACACATGAATTTCAAAGAACAACACGTAAGAGAGCGCATTGCCCAAAGGGTGACCTTTTTGCCCCATACAGGACAGATGTGATCAGCATCCACCTGTGCTCATCAGTTTTCACTCCTTCAGGCTTACTCACCCTCAGGTTCTGGATGGTCTTTTCATCCCTGTCATCATCTCTGTAGAATTTGCCCAGAACCACCTTGAGCTCGGCTGTCTTGAGCACGATGGTCTTGCCCAGGTCAGTGACACAGTGAGCTGCCACCACCACGGTGCGTTCGTTCACCAGGGCGCCGCTGCAGATGAGGATCCAGGCGCCCTTCCGCAGGCTGTGCTCCTTCACGCCGCTGGCTGCGCGATAGATGGCTGCTTGCCACGGCCACCTCGTAGAGCCCACGGCCTTCTTAAGGGTGATGTTCTCTGCTTTTCCACAGACTGAGGAAACGGGAAGCAAAAAGCAGGTAACACTTTCTCCTCAAAAGAATCTGAGCATTACTCTTGATTCCTTCTTAGAATGTGCCAAAAGAAACTAAACTGCAGAGATGGATATAAAGGACAGTTGTCTAATTAGCCTCTGTCTCTAACCCACAAAATTATAGGAGTACTTGATATAGCTTTTTAAAAAATATTCAAGTTTTCCATTATTATCTGAATTCCTGGCTAAAGAAGGAATGTGGATTTAGCACTTGAGCAGGTGAATTTTCACAACAACCTTATTGAGTTGCACTACAATGAGATGACTGCAGAAAGAAATGGAAAGAATACCCCTGATTCTTGTTTATCATAAAACACCATAAAGCCTTCAGTGCAGTAAAATTCACGCCAGGCAGTCACAGTGTATTTTTGTGGCCTCTCCTGGCATGAATCTTTGAACAGGTCAATTCATGCCTAGAAGAATAGATCTGCCTTCTGACAAGAAAGTTGAAACAAATGCATCTCAATAACAGCCATCCTGGGGAAAAGAAAAAGCTCTGCCTTGTTCTAGGAATAAGTTATACACACTTGGACCTGGGGTAAAATCCCCTTTATCATGAAAGGTTTACTTCAGCTGAAAGAGTTATATTGCACGGTTGCATTTTTTTAGTCTCCCTTAGGAGAATTTTTCTTTCTGGTATGCAGTGTCTGCATGTCCATAGTGAATGCAATACTTTTCAAAATACATGATATGATCTCAAAGTAAAACCACAAACAAGAACAATAAAAATTTGTTTGTTGTTAAGGTCTACTCTACTTTTCACAGTTTGCTTGATGTCAGTAGTGGGGTTTACCAAATCTTGTGACGTTTCTACTCTAACTTACTTTGTGCACTAGCTCTAGATTAGATTTTATCTAGACTTACAGTCTGCAATATGAACCCTTAGCAGGGTTCATTAAAAGATGAGGCTCTTTAAAATTGCAGACTCTCCCTTCTATTGCTTAACCTTTGATGGTTTTGTCAGCTGCGTGCCAAAGTATACAAATGAAAGAAAAATCCCATTTGTAGTAAATAATACAGAAAAGCATGAAGTGGTAGTAGGAAAGCTATTTCAAATCAGGAGAAAGACTCACTATACCTTTTGCTTTGTAGAAAAATTAATGGCAAATTACAGTGCTGAAAGCCTGATCATTTTACCATCAACTGCACAAGTTCTACTGGTGGATAAAGACATATATTCTTCAAGCTTTATTGTTCCTTTCTCCCACCTCAAAGTATAGGCAGCCTGCACTGCTGTGACTCCCTAAATATCTAAGATGAATACACATCCTGTTCCCTCATTCACCCAAGAGTTATGCACATTTTTTTCCCTTGGAGACTCACTTGGAATACACACAGGGGCTCTCCCACTCCACTTTCCTGTCTTCAGGCAAGTCCTCCTGCTGCTGCCCAGGCGGCGGTAGAAGGGAGAGACGCACTCGTACTGGAGCTGGGTGTGCAAGTGCTGGTACCCTGGGGGCAGCTCTCCAAACGGCAGCGCTGGCTTCTTGGTGGGATAGATTTGGAGCTTTTGCTTGCTGAACGCAGAGGAGTAAAGTTGATGCAAAGGTGTTTCTCTGTTTCAAGGCACAAAGAACACAATAATTATAATACTATAAAAGGAATCATTACAGTAACTTTACCACCAGTTGTGTTAAGTATCATTTAAAATCATACGAAAGAATAAGGAAAAAATATAATTCTAGCATAGTTTAGCAATACTCCCATTTACAACCCAGCTATTTTATTTACATATATCTGCACATGTGTATAATTACATATATGTTTATACCTATCCTATTTGTATCTCTTTTTTCATTTTACAGTTTCTGAATTGAAATCTGTTGCCTCTGAATGTGGAAGTTTTTTCCATTCACAAAAGGACTGAGAAACCATTTTCTAAATAAAGAAATTAAACCTGAATTTGGCATTGTCATAATTAATTCTCAGTAGAGGGGAGCTAGGCACATCTTTTCTCTAGTGAATATTTTAATAGACAGTATTAGGAATTGATTCAGATTAAATGATGTTGTGAAAATTGCTTGATTTAGCAATTAACAGAGATAATTGCCTCACCACAGAGATTTCATAATTTCATAATCGCTAAGCTTCCACGTAAAAATTGTACTGATTAGCTGAAACAGGGCACATAATTAAGAAATAAATATATGCACCGGCATAGATATGGACCATAAGCTTGACTACAGTCATACTTAAATTTTTATCATTTAGAATATGTCCCTTGATTTAATGCTTAAAAGCTCATATCTAAAAAAACCACTCCTTTTTTATGCCTGAAAGATTCAGCAGGAAATTAGTTTCCCTCTGAGATTTCTTGTACTGCCTACATCCAGAAAAACTTTTTTTTTTCCTCTCATGATGATTTTATTTTTTATCACAGAGAGACACAGACACCTCCATCATATCCAATCTGTGAGGCTATATGACACAGGAAAGTAAAGTTACAAAGAACAAGAGCAATGGCGAGTCTCTTGTATTTTGGAAAAAGAATGAGAGCTGCTGTGGTCATATTTAGTCTGCCAATCCCAAACTCACAGGTGCCTTGCAATTTTACATAATCTAGACTTAACCTCACTATTGATCTATTAAATGGAGATTCTACTTCAAGGGATTAAAAACAGGCCACAAACATGAGATGCCATCATCTCATGGCATCTTATGGCTGGGAGGGCATGTATGTTCTCTCAATACAGCTTCGTATCCGAAACATAGACCTGTATTCAAAAGTTAATAGAGAAATTTAAGCAGGAGAAAGCTCCTAATGGCTACTAAAGCCTCATGTCGCTCCTCAGGGCCATCTCTGCAATCATACATCACAGACCTGGAGAGTGGCTGAGTGATTGGAAGTCTATGCTTGCCTTGTTCCTCAAATCTTCTCTAGGCATCTGCTACTGACTGTTGCCAGAGGCAGGATATAGCTTGAGCTGGACCTTTATTCTGACCTGATATGACTGTTCTTAAGACCAAAGATGAGGACAGTTCTTGCACTGAATCTAAAATTAAATGAGTCATGTACTTCAAAAATAACCCTGAAATGAGAAATTACTACTTGGACGAAAATGAACCTGAACATTGCAACATAACTAATTCAGATTGGGTTTATTTCAAGAAATCATCAGAAGGGTGAGTCCAGGAAGGGTCTAATCTTTCATTCCCTCCTCCCCTCCTATTCTACTTCCTCCTCTCCCTCATGCCCAGCCTACATAAATTGTGCTATATTGCTTTGGATGGTGAAACTTCCTGGGAGCAGATTGCATTGCCATGCCCTCTTCTCTCCTTGTGCTCTCCCTGTGCACTAAGATGGCACATGTTCATATTTTAGCACATATCATTAGCCCCAAGGAACTGTTCTTAGGCTGTTCTCATAGTCTGTCACAAGCTGGCAAGCAGAATTCCAGCATCATCCTGTAGTTTGTCCGTCTATAAGTGCATTTCTTCCTGGCTGCTTCCAGCAACTGGCAACCAGTGCTTAATCAGACCTCCCCTCCCAGCAGTTCTCATTGCTCAATTATCAGTGGATTTGTAGGAATTGCTGCTCAGGCAGGCTAAACACATGGAGTGAAAAAGAGAGGAGGGGGAAAGCAATATTTTCACATTTTTTCTTTAAACTGTAGTTGATATATTACATTCTCACCTTGACTGAACCTGCATTGGAAGCACTTTCTGTCTCACCAGGTCAGAGATCTTTGGCTCTCTGCAGGCTAGAAAAAATATAATGTTGCACAGTACTTTTTCACATTCACAGCTCAAGTGCTATGGTTCATACACATTTCCAACCTTTCCTCTCACTAACTCTATTGGACTGGATTAAGAAAAGAGGCAGTCAAGTTATGTGCATTAAAATAAAGATAGATCCCGAAACCTAAAGCCTTGGAAAAATACTTCCTCACAGTTCACAAGATCTATCTCATTTACAGCAGTGGAAGCTACTGGACTACTCTGCACTGGCACTTTCAGGCATGGAAGAAGATTTTTCCTTCATTCAGTGTGTCTGAGTGCCATACTTGCAAACTTCTAGTAATGGAATTATATATATGAAAATACTTCATTTCCATCTGTGTGGCCCCACACAGCTAATCCCAGTGACTTGGCATACAGAGAAAGGCTGCAGGATGTTATGGACTTCTAAGAGTTTGTTTGTGCACGTATGGAAGGAATTGGAGGCTCTGATTCAAATGAACACTTCAGAGTTACCTGAACATGCATAAAATAACAGAAAGGAGATCTAAGATTTCTAGTTTTGCATATTTAGTTTACTTACTTTAAGATTAGGATAAAATATTCAAGTTCAGATAACTCTGCAAGGGTGTTCTTCCTGCTGCCCTGAGTGGAAGAAAAGGAATCTTGCAGGATGGATTTTATCTGTACACCTGAGCACTTGTTCTCTGTCTAATTTAACAATATCTAGTTCTTTGTGATTTATATATATGCTACCCATTATGTTAGTATCACAGTAAGCATCAATAAAGATGCTTTCCACAGATGATTATAAGCTTCAGGGAGAGATTATTTTCATCTAAAACAACAGAATAAAGCAAATTCCCCAGGGGACAGACATATTTCCTGATATCATCATCATTTCAGTTTTAAAAAAATCCATATGTCAAGAAATCACTTTCATGAAATGAATTTAGAAGTTCCCCAGCCCAAAGTCATTCATTCATTCATTCATTCATTCATTCACTCAGGATTTCATGCACACTTAGTAGAATAGCTCCAGGTCAAGAGCATAGGATTTAAAGGTGTGAATCAGTTTTGATGCATACATATAATTTAATCATAACTTCAAGGTTGCAATGTACAGGCTCTGCCTTTTGCATTCATGACTGGTCCCATTGATTTAAAAGGATTGTGAAAGGACAGTTATTCCCTATGACAGCCACTACTGTTAACAGCCTCATGAGACAATTATTTCATTCTATTTCATTTCCCTTCTGATTGTCTTTGATTTTGATCTTACACAGGTTCTGTCCCATAGTGAGGATAATTAGGGAACATTGCTTTCTCTGTTTAAAGATGGAATCTTCTGGAATCATTGGCATCTTCTCTGTCTGAGTATAGCAGCCAGCAGAGCTGGCCAACTACAAAACTCAGTACCAGGTATCAGCCAGACAGTTAGCAAATTTGATTGTGGAGTGCAAATGACATTAAACACAATCCAGTAAAACCATAGCAGCTTGTGTGAGTTGTAGTAAAAAAAGCTTGTAAACTACCTTTTATGCAGATTGGTTGCTTCCCTGACCATTCTCCATCGTCTTGGCAGGTTCTTTGTTCATTGCCACTAAGAACATATGAGTTGTTACAAAAGAAAGCAATGACTGTGCCAATTTTTGCATAGCGTCCATTCAAGAGCCCAGTGTCTTCCACCACTCTTCTGTAGCCATTGAGTGGGCCACCAGGATCTGAGCAGTTTTTTTCTTCTAGAACTAATGATAGGGGAAAAAAGATGGTAACCAGTTTGTCAGGTTCACTATGTTATTTTCACCCATCAAATTGCTTGGCATTTCATTCCAATGTTACTAAACAATCTACACTTGATTAAAGATGCCTTTTTCAAGACCCATCTGGGATCTCTTTTTTTGAAAATGTCAAATATTAAAGAAGAAATTATAATACAGAGATGACTGTTTATAATACACACTTTAGTCTCACTGAAAGCGTAAGATTCTCAAATTGGTAAAAATTCTCAAATTGTTAAAACCTTAAGAAGTAGCTGACAATCCTGAAAAAGAACCTTGACTTTCCACGATGTTAATGTCCCATTAATATTAACAAGGCTTCTTCAATAGCATAAAAGGCTGCACTTAAACTATTTGCAGGAAACAGGCCCTTGGCATTCTTTTCCTCTTTCTGTATTTTCAATACTTCACTGCACTTGGATAATAAAACTAGACTACTTAATTTTGCTTTTATGTTTGGTAGCATTTTGTTTTCTTTGCACTCAGTGAGATATCTCAATAATCCAGGGAATTGAAAGAGAACACATGTACGTATTAACTGACAATAAAAGTTTAATATGAAAAGCTTACTCATGCTATATTCTAACTTTAAAACCTATTTTAGTTCCTCCTTCCCAGTATTTTCCACTTCTTTTTAATTCTTGTTGTGGTTTTGGGGTTTTTTTCTCAATAAACCTAGATTTCTGGCCTAAATCTAGAGGACAGTATTCACTCTGTGATGCTAGAAGGTGATTTTTCCTTTGTTTTTAACTCAGCTCTTTCTATTTTGCAGCTGACAAGGTACTTTTTTCCCCTTTGGATTTCACCTCAGTTTTCTTGGCAGGACAACAGTAACATGCAATTCTGTTTCCTTTCTCTGCCTGGTGTCTCAGTGCACGATAACCACTGAACATCTAGTTCAGACAGCTGGTGTTGGTGCTGCTCACAGAGGGCTCAGAGGACTGGGACATATCAAATGGCCCAAAATTACCTCTTCATATCACTGCTTCAGACTCGGCTGCCTGCTGAGCCTCAGCTGACAAAAGCACCAACATATAAAAAAGCCCTCAGACATTTATTTAAATTGCTGTGAAATCAGCCCAATTACAGTGCAGAGGTATGGACCTATCCTGTCCCAAAGTCATACCTCGTACCCCCAAAGCCCAGCTCAGCAAAGTGTGTGAACACAGCCAGCCATAACAATGCCACTTCAATTAAGAGAATGTGCTTATAACAGTGAGTATAGCATTCAAGCTAAGTCTATATTTCAGTGTTTTCTTCAGTAGCATTGGATTTTTGCATCTGCTGAAGGCTATATATGTACTTAAGTACTTTTCTACGAGTTATATTCAGTAAACAAGGATTTCTGAACTTCCTCTCCACCAGGAGAAAGGGAAAAGCAGAGCTCTGTCTCCTTTTAATTTGGCTCTTTTTTCCTTCTGTGTACCTCACAGGCTCTCTCATTTGTGAACCATAAGTGACTGATAACTTGATAGCAGCTAAAGACTACAGAGAATCCCCCACAGAATAATGCTTTATTTGCAAGTTGCCTTCTGCACTGATGGCTGGCCTGGAGGCATCATCTGATCAGCAGAGTGGGTGTTTCCAAATGTAGCAAAAGCTTGACCACGTAAGTCACTTTAGACCTTCTCTTATTTCAGTACTTTGACAGTAATTGTCTTCTTCCTTAGGCTCAGGGTTATGACCTTTTTGATTTATTAAAAACAAAGAGAAAACATCTGGGAAGGAGAGACCTAGCACTTCGGTGACTGCCAAGTCTAGAGCCAGCTCTTCCTATAGATCTTGAGCCAGGGCCATCATGCAGCAGGGACTTGGCATCATCCTGACATTAGATTTACTGCAACTGGAGACTTCTCTCTAGACAGAAGAATACCTATTTCTTTCAAGTAAACTTATACACGGCTGCTTTATAACACTCCCCTGAAAATTTACATTGTTTGACATAACACACTTATAAAACACTTATCAATTGAACCTAATTATTCTGGAATAAGGATATGAAATTGTGCAATGCAAATCAACCAAAGGAAATTTAAACTCTCTTTGGATGACAAGAAGGAATTTTACAGCTGAACCAATGTGAATGGTAGCCATGCCATCCTGCACAGTCAGAATGAATGGAAGTTTCTTTCAATCAATTTTTGTCTAGGATGGAAATTGAAATACGAGTCTAGCATTCACACAGTAAGCTCCTATTCCCCTCCACAGAGTGCACCAGGCTTCTGCAGAGAAGGTGTCAGACACACAGAGCAACAGAAGTGACTATTCGTTGTTGCACTAAGTCCCTCATTTGGATTTGGTCCTAGACATTTTCTCTCTATGTGTAAGAGGGATACATGCCTAAAGACTTTGAGGTTATTAGTTTTCAAGTAAAGTGATGTTTCAGTCAGGACTTTTATATATAAAGTCTTGCAGGCTGGGGCTCCAGCAGAGTAAAATAAGAATTCCTACTACTTCTTAAAGACAGAAGACAAAATGACATTTTATGCCACAGACCTACCAAATTTCAAGTGACACTTAGATAGTCTAGTTTCGTGGGAATAAATCTGCCAAAATATTTGATAAGAATGAAAACTTAAAGTGACCTTACCACATTGAGGATGATGTGTTGACCAAGTCCCATCAAGCTGACAGTAGGCAACACGGCTGCCTTTTAAGCTGTAACCTGCGTTGCACTTGAAGTAAACCTGGGCCCCGTATTTAAAGTCATCTCCTTCCACAATACCATGAGCGGGAGCACCTGGAGTCCTACACATCACCACTGACAGTTCAGATATTTCAAAAAAATCCACTTTATTACAAAAACAGGACTGTGTTAGGATGATTCTTTACTTAGAACATAGAAAAACCAATTAAAATGGACACAGGAGTCAAAATTAAAAGACCAGTATATGCGGATCTTTAGAAAGTTGTTTAGACCTCAGCTCTACACACATTTACATCTCACTTTTCAAAATCTATCTAGATCCATTAGGTTCAACAGGATTACTCTGAAGTGTCACATGATAATGTGCATAAGTGTTTGAATCACTAAGACTCAGAATATTAGTACTTGAAATACTTTCCATCTTAACGAGGGTTTTGAATGAACTACCATGCTTGGTCAAAGAAAAGATCTAGATCCTTAAAAGCCTTTTACTGAATTTCTTTCAAATGCCTCTTTACATTTTATATAGATTTTCAGATAACATCTCAGAAATTATAAAGCATCATTATTTGGGTAAATCAAACATTAACATAATTACATTAAAAAGGAACCTTGATATTTACTAAACAGGGATAATTACCCTTTCCACAGGATTTGTTCTATTGGGAAAATACACATGATATTCTATATAACTACTGCAAGTAGTAAATATGAAATTAAACATCAAAAGCAAGATTTCTCTGACAGCATCAAGCCAACCCTGTTAAGGCCCACCCAGCACAGAAACCTGTCTAACTGTGGTAAAGAGTAGATTTGAAGGAAGTACAATAAAAACAGAATAAGAATGTAGAATACTTTCCTGGCATAATCTATCATCATTCATAAGTCTGAAGCTCAAGAACTACCTGAACTACAACAGTATTTTGGTATAATGTAACCTGCTGATATTTTTTTAACATTTATTTGTCTTTAGTTTTCTAAACTCAACTACATACTCAGTGTCCACAATATCCTGTGGCCATGAGTTCCACAGACTAAGTGCAAAACATGCACTGCCTTCTTTAGTTTTGTTTCTAGTCTTCCACCTGATAATTTTATTTGATGCTGTACTTTCTTTGTTAGGAGAGGCAGAGAATGTCCATGCCTTAACCTTCTCCAACTCACTTTTTACACTTTTTAAGGCCGGTTTCCTGTATGTAGAAATTACATGTGTATTTCCATAGATAATGTAGGAAACACATGGTTTATTATCTATACAGTTACCCATTTCTTTGTGTCTGGCTTTGCCTGGGCCATTCCCTGTGCAAAACTGCATGGGAGAGGATTCAGTGCAAGACATAGATCTGCATATGGGTTTCATCTGTCACCTGTGGTACTCTACTGACAATAGACAGATCAATGCTAAAGAGATCATCCCTACTTTAGAATTTGGCTTTTCTGTTTTACCTCGTAGCCAGTTGCTTGCTAACCTGCAGCCGAATTTTGATGCTTAAAACTTTCAGAGGAAAACTTTTCTAAGGCCTCTGCCCTGTAATCCTGACACAGAGCACACATAAATGCACCCATTTATATGGATTGTGGACCATCCAATTATTAACATAAAGAAGACACCAAACAACAAGTTGGAAGAATCATCTGAGCACTAGCAAACAAAGGTCTTGGCGAGAAAAACTGTCTAACAATTGAGCATTAGAGAGGGGCCTGGACTATAATGCTCCTATTGAAATCACATCCAGTTAGGGGAGGTTGACATTTCCTCTTGGCTCCAAGTGTTCTTCATCAATGTCATCATTAGCAAAAGAATAATGATAAAATGTTTTAAAAATTATTTCCTAGCCTTTGATGTTTCTCATGTGAAATATAGACACACACATATATATATATACACATATATAGATGGATATAGTGTATATATAAGCACATAGATAAATGAAACATAAATAATGGGAACACAGAATTTCTAGGTGTTTTAATTCTCACAACACTCATCTTCCCACTCATGATCTGTGTATTCCCAGTCACTCTCTCCATATCTTTCTCTGAGCAGCAATCCATTTCCCTACATTTATATTTCTCTTCAAATGTTGTCACACTTAGCTTGTCAAATGAGAAAACTAGATGAACCATTTCTGTACCTCACATATTTCTACTTTTTGTCATAAATACAGGTTTTCTGGTTTGTTTATGGTCCTGTTCAGCTCTGCAAAATAAATATTTTGGTGCTTTTGTGTTCTAGGTCCATCCTGGAAAAATATGTCACCAAGCTACACTTGCTTACTAACTGTAAGTATCTGTTTTTATTCAGTCTCTAAGTGCTTAAGAGATTCAGTTTCTTGTCTTTTTCATTTGTTTGTTGCCAGACTTTCTTTAGATTCTCTGTGCCCCTGTGAGCCAGCTGGAACAACTCTGGTTCTATTTATGATGTAAATTCAGTATTTCATACCCAAATTCATTTAGTTCTGAACTATGGCCTAGAGCAGAGGACATGGAGGCAGAAGGTCACGAGATCTAATCACAGCTAAACAAATGTGGTCATAGGTAGGTTACTTTATCTGCTGTATGTGACAAATGAGAGCACCCTTTTCATCACAGGGATGTTACAAGCATGAGCTCATACCCACTTGTGTCACAGAGCCACTGCAGGGTTTCTCTGGCAAAACACCTTAGCATTATTAATAGATGTGTCCCTTTTGTTACCCATGCCATACCATACTGGTTGTCTGTTCTCTTGTAACACAAGGATGAATTTGCCACCAGAGACAGAGCCACTCCATTAATTCTTTCCTATGCATCATTTTATAAGCTCATTCTTTCTCTCTACAAATTAAATGTGGTTTTGAATCTTAAGATGTTCCCTGCATTTCAGTCCCACAGCTGAGCTCTGTTTTCAGTGATATTATCTGGTCTGAAAGTCTCATACAGTTACTCCAGTACCTGCTTCTACTGCTTTGGTTTGAGCTCTATAGGTTTCTTCTTCAGTTTGACTTGCTTTTTATTCTTTTCACCTAATGTGTTTCAGGGAGCTCTTTTGCACCTTTTCCCTTTACTTGTGAACACTTCAGGCAATGGAGTTTTGAAGAGTTATTATGAAGGGAGTCCTAGCCCCCATGTGTTTCATCCAAGTCTATCTTATTTTTTTGTGGATAGCTTCCTATCAAGAGTGAATTTGACTGGTTCTTACATCTTTCAGAATGGGCAGTGTATTCCATTGAATTCTCAGACAGCCTTCTTTGTTTGAGATATTTTATTGAAGTCTTTCAACATCCTCTCCTGGTGTACGACTAAATCCAGCTCTCCAACAGACATTTTTCAGAAGTCAAAAAGAAAGGAAAAGAACATTTTGTAAATGTCATTCATACCTAGCTCTGTCCTCTGGATACATATTAGTCATAAAATCCAACCACATGCTCTGACCCACTTCTCTTCAGTTTCTAAGCTTGCTGCAGTACTTGACAGGATTTTGCTTTCCTTGGCAAGTTGGACATGAGTCAAGTGCTCAACCTCTGCACCTTCCTCTTGGACCAAACCCTCCAGGAATCCATAAAAAGGACTAGGTTTCTACTAGAATTCTACTATGAGGTGGTAATGGACAGCCAAATATTAAAGATATTCCTTCAAGTTCTGTCAAAAACATCTGAGCAGCCGAGACTCCATGAACGTCAGGCTGATCCCACTCTTCCTGCCAGGATGTCATCAGAGCTACAAAGATCCTGGTGAATTTATATCTAGAAAGGTGAAACTAATGTTAGGGAAAAACAATGCTGTGAGTAATTAAGAGATGAGAATGACCACCCTGCTTATGCAAAAGTTAAAAACTATAACAATTGAAAAGATAAAAAGAGAAAGGATACATTAAAATGTTTAAAGGAGGACAAAGAAGTATATTCAAGCAGGATAAAATTAGGAACAGGATATTTCATACTCAAAAAAAGAAAACATTTATAAAAGTCTTCTTGACAAATGTTGGAAAGGTATAGTAGGATGTAAATAGAAAATATATGAGTCTCATTATTCGAAAACAAACTCCAGCTAAAAAAAAATAGAACAGACTTTGAAGGGAACAGGGCAACACCACAAACACATAATGAGCAGAGATATTTTTGTTTAATATTTTCCTTATTTTGCTACACATTGTTCCTGGGAAGTTCTAGAATTAATCTCTACAGGCATGTAGGTAACCCTTGCCACTTTAGGGTTTGAGGTGAATTTTGGCTTGATACAGTTCTGTACAGTTCATAAGAGAGTAAAGTAGCAAGGTATATGAGAGGGTGGTTACAGGCTCCTCTGGCAGAAATGCTCAGTTCTGGTAGCCCAGCTGTCAGATAATAAAAAAAAGAGCTGCCTCAAGTGTTTATATCACAAACGTACACATTCCTGATAAAACTTATTATACTTCTTGCCTCCTACTTTGGTGTCTCGGGAAAAAGAAAACACTTTCTGTCCTATATGAAACATTAAAATGCCTTCACATTTCATGGATAACTTTCCTCAATCTGAGAAAAACTTGACTAAAAACAGTAAGTTCCTGAATTTTTAAGTAAAATATTCTATTATTAATAATAACAGTACAAATTCCTTTCCCTTTTAAATTATATGTAAGATATATGCCTCAGATCAGAATTATCTGCCATTTAGAAATAGTCTTCAGGCTCATTTTATCACGAGTGAGATAAATTAGATGATCTCTTGAGCTACACTTTTCTGTCTCCAATATCCTTCAAATCCTGCCTGATGGAATTATCATTTGCTTTTGTCCCAGAGTCTCTTCATTAAATGAACACTATTTTTTTTCTGTTGCCTTCTCTCACCCACTTTGTTAAATAATATATACCCCCTCAAACGCATAATTTATTATCTCTATATTCTGCACAACCTTTCAATAATATATTGCAGGCCTGAAATAAATCTCATTTCTCATTTCTGGCACTAATAAAAGGTTTATATTTCCCTTTTTGTCCCTCCCTGAAATTAGTTGCAAGTGCTTGCATAGAATTTTGTTCTTAATTTGCTTGCAAACTTTTTAAATATTGCTACTTGCATATTCCCAAGTCAGAGTCTGGCTTTCAGGCTGAGCTGTGCTAATGTACATAGCACATTTTGCCTATGCAGTATATCTCTGAAGGGATCTTAAAGATCATCTAGTTCCAACCTCCCTGCTATGGACAGGGAACCTTCCATTAGACCCAGCTGCTCTGAACCCCATCCAGTCTGGCCTTGAACACTTCCAAGGATGGGGCATCCACAGCTTCTCTGGTCAGTCTGTGCCAGTGCCTCACCACCCTCACAGTAAATAATTCCTACTTGATATCTAACCTAAATCTACCTTCCTTCTGCTTAAAGCCATTCTGCGTGTCCTATCACTATCTGTCCTTGGGAAAAGTCTCTCTCCAGATCTCTTTTGGCCCCCTGTAGGTACTGGAAATCTGCTATAAGCTCTCCCCAGAGCCTTCTCTTCTCCAGGCTGAGCAACCCTATTTCTCTCAGCCTGTTCTCATAGGAGAGGGTCTCCAGCCCTCTGATCATCTTTCTGGCCCTCCTCTGGACTTGCTCCAACAGATCCACATCCTTCTTGTGTTGGGGGTCACAGAGCTCTTCTGGGTGCTTGTAATGTTACTTTTGCATAAGCTGGTGTGCTCAGTAGAGGCCAAACACTGAAAATGGCCACAGAAACTGCACTTGGTAACCAGCAGGGGAATAAGAGCATCTTTCTGCTGTTACAAACCCTAGCATCTTTCTGCAGAAAAGGAGAGTGTTACAGCTTATGTTGGAACCCCTGGGGCCACCATGCTACCCAAACTAGTCTAAAGACTGTCAGAGAAAGCCTGATAGACTGAAACTGAAGAAATTTAAATAACTATCCTCAAAAAGAGGACATTTTTTTCTGGAGGAAGCACAAATTACATTCTGTTCCCCACTGAGTGCTGTCATTACCCTGCATGCTGCTAAAAATCATAGCAGCCCCTGAGCCAGAAAAACGCCTGCACAGGGATCCTGAGCATCAGGATTTTGTATCTGAGCTTTGGATTTTCATGGTTTCACAGCAGTGGCTCACAAGTACTCTGGATCTAGAGGACATAGAAGTTTGAGAAACATGGCTCCAGAACCCTGTTTCTGGAGGGAGCACTACTTTCACAGAGTATGTGGAAGTGAATTTTTTTCCCTCTCTGTGATTAAGAAAACAGAAATTAAAGGAAAAGTCCAGCAGAAAATACAAATTTCTTTGAAATGTACTGCTATGAAACCATTCTAACAGAAAACCCCCAGCTCCACCCACATGCAGTTCATACAGCTCACTGGTATTTACAAAGGCTGCCTACAGCCGAGCCTGCCGAAATCAATAGTGGTAAATCCCATCATGTTTGCTGTTTTGACTGTTAAGTCTGATTTGATCAGATTCTTTTCCTTGGTTTAAGTTTTGTTTAGAGGGCAAGCTCAATTACCTGAGTATCATTACATAACAGTTTTTCCAAAATTTTTTATAACATTAGCATATCTGCATTTTACTGCTGGGGAAACTAAAGCACAGAGTTATCAAGTGATTCACCTGAAGGCAAGCAGTGAGTGACTGGCAGAGCTAGGAGCAATCCTGTCATCTCCTGACATTCTTACTATGTTTACACTTGAACTGACCTGGCTTTGTGCAGAAATTAGCAGAAATTATTATACCATTTAGTAATCTACATACTATTCTCTGCAGCAGGGTTTTGTCCAAAGGTGATGGAGCCATATGGGAGCAGATAGGTCAGAGTGTCTGAACACAAAGCACATGAGTTAAGGAGGGACCCAGCCATAAGCAGCTCAGCAGCTAATGCTGGGTGTTGTGATATCCTTTCCAAAGCCCCATGTGTAAAGAGCCCTTCTGAATTCAGACTTACAGAATCTGTAGTCGTCACTCATAACAGAGCTTATTTCCTAATCTTGGCTCACGAGCTCTGTTGGTCCATGTAAATCTCTGATACCATTTATTCCCATGCTTATCCCTTCTCTCCCCAGCATGCATCCACAAGGTGATGATGCCCCAGGTTCTCACAAGGTTTGCCAGCAGAGAAGAACTGCCATAGGAGAGGACTCAGATGGTACTCCAGAGACAACCTCCTTTTGCAGCTTGGCATAGCAGCCAGAGATGGTTAATGCCTAACACATAAGCCCACAGAGACTAACTTTAGCCAAAAGCATAAGGACATTGGCTGTCAAAACATTTTTAGAATGGCTGTATCCTCCAAGAGGGAATGAGTTGAGGGATTCCTGGAGGCCACGGCACAGAGTGCTCAGACCTGCTTTTCTACTGCTTCTCATAAGCAGTGCACAGGGCTTTCAAACCAGCACATGAGTTTGGCAATGGATTTGATAAAACAATCTGCATTTGGGAGGTGTCAGGCCCTCCTGAGGCAGCGTGGCTCTGCACTCTTCTCTGCTCATGAAAGACGTTCTTATATGAGGTCACAAACACTATGAGGCAGAAACTCTGACTCCAGACTGATTCTTTAGGAGTGCCAGTGTTCTTGTCTGGCTCCTGTCTACAGGAGCCTCCTTCAAGGTTCTCCTCATGCTGGGATTGTGGGCATATCACTAGTGTGCCAATAGCAACATAGGATTTGTGAGGTCCTGTAGTGCTTCATAGAGCAAACTGTGTAAACTGTAGCGGGAATGTCCTCTCTGTGACACTGCTGACACTCTCTCTAAGCCTACAATTGTTTCAGCACAGACTTTGTTTCTACAAGGAGCTCAACTCCACAGTGATGGTACTTAGACTCAGGAAAGAGCCTGGCATCTTCTGATGCTGTTCTCAAGAACAACTCTCAGCTCAACATCTCCTGAATAAATGAAGCAAACACTGCAGAATCCAGCATAAGGAAACTAACATTCTTTCACCACCTCCCTGAACATCCCACCTCTCCTACACTGGAGAGCACTGATGACTAAGAAGCCACACGAAGGAGCCCAGCTGTTCTGCTCCCGATTCTGGCAAGAGCTGGATGTGAATGGGAGCCAGAGAGGCTCGATGGCAATAGCTTTGCAATGTGATCTTCATTCTCCCCACAGCAGGAACAGACTGCTGGGAACTGAACAGCTTTGGAGGACAGGTGGTCTTGGTCAGGACTCTGAAGAAAATGCCTTCTGGGGGTGGTGTGTGTTTGCACGGGCTCTGTCTGAGGGGGCTGGTGATGACTAGAATGCTCGCTTGTCTTCTTTGATTCCACTCAAAACTTTTACTTTTTGGAGCTGACAGGCTCTGCACTTTAGGTGAAAAAAGAATGTGGCTGCAACTTTTATAACCAGAAAGTAGAAGAAGGTGAACAAGGAAAACCAAGAGTGCTAAGGGTTGGATTGAAAATTAATTTTTTCTTAAAGCAAGACTCTCATAGCAGAGAGCAAATGTTTAGAAACACACGGTAGATCCTGTACAGGAAAGGGCATGGAAACTAATGTGATAAAAAGGTCTTCATGGTGATGGCAGTGTTTTCTGAACAGCTCCAGCCACACATCAAAGGAGCTCTGCTCTGCTTGGTCATGCCTATCCCCACAGACTCAGCAATGAGTGGGTGAGGCTTCAGGCAGGGGTCTCAGAGGCACCTCAAGCCTCTGTGTTATCACAAGCACTTAGCCAAGGCTAAGCTCCACAAAAGTGCTCATGTCATAATGACTGCAATAGCTAGAAGAGCCAATATCCCTTAGGAACTTGGCCTTCAGTATCAAATACAAATCCTGAAGGAGTAAAAATTATTCCCCAAATGTGTGCCCATGCATTACAGTAGCCTCCATTTGGGTTGTTGGCAAGGGACAATTTTTGATAAACGATCTTTTCCCTTGGTCACTTGTGTCTCAGAAGAGAGGAAACACTCTAACCTCCTTCATGCCTCTTGTGATATCCCAGGACACATCCTCCCAGCTCCATGCCCAGCTCCAGCCACAGCTCAGTAGAAGTGCTGGGACAGGCTATTTATTACAAAGGTCTTTGGCCTTAATTTATCCTCCATGAAAGAGTCCTGGAAGTTCAAGTAGCTTCTCATTGCATTTTGCCAGTCCTCACACCAATCTTGGAAATGTCAAAGGAAATCATAACAAGAGTAGCTGGTCAACCTGCTCCAAGAATCAGAGAGTAGGTTTCCAGTCCTGCTCTCTGGGCCTCTTTGCTTTTGCAGTAGTTCCACCAGCTAGGAATAATTACACAAAATTATGACGTAATCCCTACTGAAATCCAAATCTTTTCATTCCCTTCCAGCCAATTGGAAGTTGCCCCTGATGTTTTCTAGCTCCCTGCCTCTGTGAATGAGACCGTATCCATGAGAAAATATGCTTGGATCACTCACTGTGATTTATTCATCCGGAGGCAATTTGGAGGCTGTTGCTTACAATTAGCCACTTGATCTTTATCAGCATTGTTCTTAGCCCTTAGAAAGCTGTGTCTCTGGATACAACCTTTCCGGTGCTTGGATGGCCTATTTAATTATACAACGGGACCTGTTTGTGCATGGCATACTGGAGTGAATGAAAACCTAACAATCCTCAACATTCATTTGCTCTATCAGTAGCAAGAACTAATATTTATCATAAGTTCCTTAATGTGTCCCTTGGAAAAAAAAATCACTATATTATCCTGCAGGGGAGAGCACTGTCTGGTCAGGGGGAAGATTATAGGGCAAGAAAGAAGTGGATATGTTCATTATTATATCAAATTACAAATGAGAGAGTAAATAATCCTGAGGTGTTTCATTATGGAGATGTTATCTTTCCAAATAAACAGGGACAAGCCCAGGCAATACTGGATGAAAAGGCACTCCAAACATATTGCTGTGAAAAAATGTTTCTGCATGCGCATTAACTGAAGCAAAGGAACAATATTTAATGATATAGATTCATCCTGGCATAGCTGACAGAATATTTCATTCATTCTTCTGCAGGGATCTGAGCTGAATTTCATACAGGAAGGAAGATCTGGCATTGCCCATTTTAGAAAAAGAGATAGAAATTACCAAGTGTTGAGATGAGAGTACAGGGAAAAGAAAATGAAGGGAACTGGAAAGCAGAAGAGTACTAAGGAAGTAACAGGGCAATTTGATTGGCTGTGAAATGCAGTTTCTGAGCTCTTGAAGAAGCCAAAGTGGAAAGTGGGAGTCATAAGAAAGAACAAGTGGGATTCTGCCTGGTCAATTTTGTCATCATTCCTGCCTCCTGGGGCCATTCTGCCTTGGCAGTGTTTTGCATTACCAGCAAACAGAGTGGAAGATAATGAAGTGATTCCCATGAAGGGAAGTTTGTAAGGTAGCTGCCTCAGAGATGTTTGAGTGTAAAATCCTCAAGGAGGAACAAAGCCTTTTGATGAACCTGGGGGGAAGGGGAAGGGAAAGAACAAAACTGTAAGCACTGAAGAATGCTGACTATTTCAGCAAACTTTCAAAGTTGTTTTAAGATTACCCCAAAGCACTGCAAGAGCTGCAGTCTGTATGCTTGCACCCCAGAAGTACAGGGTACCAGCAGTCTTCAGAGAGGACTGAACAGAAGGGTAGGAGGGGGAAGAAAGAAAAAGAAAAGTTGTATTTTGGGAGAGTTCCTACAATTGAAGCTTATGCTACGTGTTTTCAGGCCATAGACACTGGAGAGAGGCCAAGCAGGAACAATTATGACCTATTTGTACTTTTCTTAGGGTTGTGCTTTGTTTTGGGAGGGTTAGCAGTTGCATCTAATTCATCACTGTATTCTGGAGAGGTAGGTTTGGTGTTGGCATCTGTTGCAGGGTATGGAGTGGGTTTTGAGTTTGGGGGCCTCCTTTATGTCTTAGGTGCTGCTTATCACTTATTCGGGTAGAATGTCAGTGGATTACCTTTGTTCTTTGTCTTTAGTGGCAGATCCATTTCAGAGGCTTGGGGGGATTAGTTGTTACAGTGTGGGAGTTGGTTTAGTTCTTGGAGGTAGTTAATGGAGGAGTTTACTGAATGCTGGCAGTTTGGGGTGACTGCAGTTGACAGTGGGATATGTTTTCTGTTCAGTCAGGTTTTAGTGGTGTAGCTATGTTTTATTCTTGCAGGGTGGGGATGGTTTTGGTAGGGACTGTTACTAACTTTATTTGTTGTTTTGGAACTTGTGCAGGGGTTATCTGATAGGGTGATTCAAGCAGTTTAAGGGTAGAAATCAGAGAATAGTTTAATGTAAAATACCACTTTGAGAGTGGAAGATTGAGATTTAAGTCCTTTTTTTCTGAGGTAATTTGTGGAATTCTAAGAAGAGGTGTAGTCTTTATTCATTGGTTCAGAAGACCAATGTTTTCTTCTAAAATATTACAGTATTTTTAGAAGTTGAGTATTTTGTTTTTCTAGGGCTCCAGTAATGGGGAAGAAAATTAGGAGGGTGGTGAAGGAGGTGAGGGAGGGTAGCTAGCCAACAATGATGAGTGGTTGATACAGGCAGAAATCCCAAATCTATAACCTATTCTGAGCCCTTCTCAGTTCTTCCAGCACCAAAAACCCCAAAAGTTACATCTCCTCACACTCAGCTCAGAGGCAGAAAGCATCTCCATCAGCACTTAACAGCCGTGTTGCAGCCCCCCTGCTCTGTGACCTTTGCAAAAGGGGGGTGAGCTTGAAGTGAGCCAGTGATGCAGACTGGTTTTGGGCTGCAGGGAGTCATTCTGTGGTAAGGAGCTGGTTTATGCCATGCATTAGAGGAGGCTTTTCAGAAAAACTCAGCCTTCTAAATGATTCAGTGGTGAAATGAAAGGCAAAAGTTTCTTTGTCCCATCCAGTGTGGCAAAAATACCTGAGCTGTAGCTTGGTCCAACCTCTCCTCCTGACACTGATTCATACTTCCACGAGGCAAGTCATAACAGGGAGAATCCTATGGATGGTTTTACCTCTAAGATGTCTTAGCAGGCTGAGTAAAAAGTTCAGTATTGTTTTGGGGTGGGCAAGTAGAGATTGCCTATGAATATATTTAATGTCGTTTAGAAATACACTTCCTATGGCAGGCCTATCCTTGGATAGATTACATTTACAAAGAGATAATTTCACATTTATTTAGATGTTGGCTATGCCTGGGGCTATGCTCTGGGCAGAATACCATGGGGTTTTAGCAGATATGTTTCACTTTCTGAAAAACTAAAAGAATTGTCTAGTTAATTGACACTGAGGAAATAACAAAGCAACAAGAGGAATTGTCAGTAAAGCAGATGTTCTGTCTCTTTCAGCCTTGCTGTCAGTGACACTTACTCACTGGAGTTTCAAGACACAATAAAAGTATTATGAGATCAAACACTGTTAAATGCTATTAGCACCTTCCTCCCAGAGAGTGTGTGACTTAGCCACTCCAATATTCTTACTGATGGAACCAAGGGAAAGGCCAGTTCTAGGGACCAGTTTTTTTGCAGATTGATTTACAAGCAGCTGTGGTTTAGTGGCTGCTTCAAATGTTTGTAGCAATATCCATCCTCAGCCATCAACATAATTCTTCTCTTAGGTGTTCCTGTCCTCCTATGAGGCATCTTGGCTGTTTGTGTAAAATGAGCTGCACAGCTTTTGTTTATTGCTCAGTGAATTAAGACAACCCAGAATTGATATCAGGTTATCTTAAAGCACCACACATAGTGTTTGGTGGTTTGGCAGTTTCTCTGTTAGCAGTTCCAATATCCTTCTAACCAAGGGAGAAATCTCCAGGAAATATACTGAGGTGAAAACTGGGTGCAGAAATCTCTACCTCCATTTCAAACCAAGCCCTTCAACTTCTGCACTAGGCACTAACCAATACAGATTGCCTTGAAATCACAGGATTTTCCTGGAAAGAAGTGTACTGCAGGGCAGTGAGTATGTTGTGAGGCAGAATGGGGAAGCATAGATAACATCCTAGCAAACATCTACCCAGCACAACAATGCTTTTCTGATCAGCTCAGTAAAACGAGAGAGGGCATTATGCCACCAGAACTGAAGTGAAGAACCCTGAAGTGACTTCTTAAAAATCTCTCCATATTATGTTGTCTCTCAGAGGCAGTTCCAGGAAGGTGCTGGAAAACAGCCACCTCTGAGACCATTCTGTGGTCACACTACAGAGCTGCTGCATGACAGGCTGAAGGTGGTGCTGTGTTAAGCTTCAGCCTGTAGCTCCTGATGGATCTTCAAAACCTGACAACTGCCACACTGAGTGAAATGTTTTTGTGTGGGTCTCAAGGCAGGTGAGCCCTTGGATTTTAACAGGGAAAAAAAGCCACTAGCCTCTACTCCTTAGCTGCTCCAGGTATATATGTCCTTCAACAGCAGGAACAGCGTTTTTATTTCCCATCCCATACACATATGCCAATAGGAAGGACAGTGGAAATGTGATGGGGAAGGAGTGGCATTAATCTCATCTCTTTGACACAGCCAACCGAAACCAGTGACCTTGACACAAGCAAGGAAGAACTCTGTCCCTTTAAAAAAATCTGTAATGAGCCTTTTTCCACTGGAAAATTCAAGCAAAGCCCAACAAACAACCAAAAAGCCATTTCCCAGAAGCAGGGAAATGAAGAATCATGTTTCTAATATTTCTATTTGGAACATCTTCCCTATATGGAATAGGACTGATTTCCAGGACAACATGCAAGAAAGGACTCAGGGGCATTTCTTTAATTATCCCTGAAGTTCTCCATTGTAATCATGCAGTGTAGGTAAGGTGTAACACGTGAGCTGCAAATGGCATGGTGATTATACACTGTTATAATGTATAATTATACACTTGCACAGAGATTATGGCACTCCTTGAAATCTGTTACTGAGAATCTTTCTGACAAAATTTAAAAAAACCCTCCAAGCATTCTGTTAGCAAACTCTGCATTACATATCCAAGGTTAGGTAAGAAAACTAGGTTCAGTGCCCAGAACCTCTCCCCAGTGCCTCATCCTAAGCTCTGCTGGGTTTCAAACTCTGTCTAGCTAATGCCAAGCACTGACAGCTGGGCTCCATCCTCCCACAACAGAACAGGGGGTGGGGTGGGGTGTGTTTGGTGGGAGGTTAATGCTTCCTCCCTATCTTAGATATCAGTCACTCTGATAGGATGAGTGCATCCCTAAGAACCAGCCCAAGCCACAGATGTATGGGGCCAAAAAGGATGGAAGTGGAAGTGGATTATATCAGTGGGGAAAGGCCTGAAAGCTATATTCAGAGGCCTGTTGGCACACAGTAAGGCCAGCCCCAGCAACATCAAAGGCTACAGCAAGGAGTTAGTTTATACAGTTTTGTCAGTTGGATTAGACTCTTCATTAGGATGCAGAACAAACCTCTCCTACTTGGCAGACAGGAGCGAGAAACAGAATAAAAATGGAAATCAGATCTCAGCCCTGAATTCCCCATTCAGAGAAGCTCTTCTTATTTGCGTAGGAACTCCAGTTTGCCTGGCTTTGTTTGAAATAAAGGTAACAGGAAATTTCTGGGCAGGATGAGGTCAAGGTCTCTTGCTTTGGGGCCAGCAAGCCCTGGGAGGACTCTTGAGTCAGAACAGCTCGTCCTAGGAGGAGAACAAGCAGAGGGCAAGAGCATTTGCTCTGGGGTACCAGCAATACTGTCTCTACAGTTGCATCCCCAGCAGGCAAACTTTGGAAAAGCCCATTCTTAGTCTAAGTTGAACAAGGAGTTGTCACACAGCACAGAGTCATGGACAGTCTGACACTGGAGTGGATGTTTTTTAGCTGGCAGGTTGTGCACTAGTCAGCATATTACTTTTCCCCTGCATCTTTTGATGAAGTTGCTGGTTTGTTTCAGAGTATTTGTATGCTAGGAGAACAGGATTATCTGATTTTGTGGGTTCCTAATGCCTCTGACAGCATTAGAATATACAAAGGTCAAAGAGAAAAGCCTGAGTTCATTCTCAATCATGTCAGCATAGCTAAGGGGTTACTGGGAGGAGTATGTATGTATACTGCAAATTCTCTTTATGATCAGAGAGAAGCCCAAGTATTTAAAACAGGAGTTAGTTTTCCTCTACCTACTGTATCATGATAGCAAAGCATGTTTATTTGTAAGAAGGGTTTTTGCCATCCTTGGGATTTGTCTTTATTGTGTTTTGGGTCAGAAGATAGAAGGTTAGCATTTGTTTTACAATTTCAGATACAATTTTTTTAATAGTCTCTGGAGTGAAATCAGGCATATTTATATAAAATATTTCTTGCTCTGAAACAGGACTGACTGAAATACATTAGCAGCTATCAGAAAGATAAATGCCTATGTTTCACTCCATGGTGTTGAAGCCTTTAAATCACTATATTAGCCCTTCAAATTGTAAACAAAACGTTAATTTCTTGGCTGCTATAGTAGAAGATAAAAGAGACTGCTAGTTGTAAGTAACCTGTACCTTGGATTATTTTATTAATATTGCAAATTGTAAGTGACAGAGCAATTAGGGTTAAATATGACCCCAGGAAAGCAGCTTGACCAGTGTTGATCATCCTGCTAAATAGATGGAATTTAAGTTACCAGAGGAAACAATAGGTTCCCTGTGGTTTATCTCATTAAGGTGATTTCCATAATTCCAGTAGTGATTCCCACATCTTTAAAATTAAACTTGGTAACAGATAAAAAGATAGAGCTGCACTGGAATGGTAAGGGACTAAAAAAAATCTGATTCTGTCATGAAATACCCATTGCTTAATTTATTTAATTTGGCCTTAACTTATTCCTCAATGAGATAATCCCACAGTCCCTCTTCATCTGAATTATGTCCCTTGGATTTCTTTAAAACCCTCATATCTCTCTGTGTACCTTCTGTTGCACCACCTCAGAGCTTCTACATGCACTTAACATTAAGGGCCTCTAATTTTCTTCTCTCTTATACCTATTTTTCATCCATTAACTTTAATGAGATTGCACCTGACTTACTCCAAGAAAACCAGACTGAAAAAATGTCAGTCTTATAGTGTCCAAAGTCATATTCAATATTCCAAAAGTTACTATTTCATGACAGTTTTCTGCAGAAATAAATTTATTTCCCTTGGCTCCACCTCACAAGATAGCACTTTTGCTGAAAGACCTAACAGAAAGAAAAATTCTGAAGACGATACAATCTCTCTTTAACATTTAAATTAAAAGGCTGTTCAGGAAACTACAGCTAGCTTTTAAAGAATTACAGCCATAGATAATTTTCCCAGTTCTTTATTTTATTCTTAAAAAATCAATCAAACTTTAATTTTCTGACTTTTCTCCCCATACATTGGAAAATACTCAGGATGCATTTTGGCAAAACTGAAGGAAATATCTTAAGAAAAAAAATTACTTGAAGCCAAAGAGCAAAAAGATTTGCCATGATGTTTTCCAACTGTGAGGTTTGCAATTCACATAGAAGGCAGCAATATACGTGCTGGGAAACAATATTGTGCCTAGCATAAGCAAAAGGCAAACACACAGCCACAAACATCATAAAGTAACATAATTTTATCCACTGAAATTGTTCTTTCACAAATCAAACTACAAGATTCCCATCAAGTTAAAAATCTGACTGTATATATAAGTGTCTCCTTTCTTTCATCCTGTTAGTACCTGTAGCTTTCATTGCTTACAGTGACAGAAATCTCATCCTATTGTTTATCAGCTATCTCCCCTGTTGTTCACTGTGTGGGTTGCACGGGTGAAGTTTCTACACTGGAATTACAAAAGAAAGTCAGTAAAAGAATATGAGCTTTATTGCTTGCCTTGCCTGTACTGTAGAGCCTGCCAAAACTAGGACTGAGGTTTGCTGGAAATGTAATTATTTGAAATTTAGGTTGGTTCTGAATCATACAGGAATCTCTCCTCTTTTTTTTTTTTTTTTCTCACTCCATTCTAAGGGAGCAGAACTAATCTTGCTGAGCAGTTGCAAAGAGCTCAGGAGTTTCCAGTCCCTAAATGACCTGCTAAACAACTACTCACAGAAAAAAAGCTGTTAGCAGAAGAGCCAGACACTCTTAGTCCTGAGGTCAGGAACTTCCAATTTTTAGCAAACTCTTCCCTACAGAAAACATACCAGGAATCTGTGCAATCTGTTCTGAGACAAAATGTTTTCAGGTTTACAGAAAATATGAAACGATCTTTCCTCACGTCTGAGCTACTTCTGGATCTGCAGAAATTGAAAGGTCTTTCACCTCAAAATGATTCAACAAAGGAGATATCGTGTCACTATGATTTAAATCCCTGGATGAAATAGAAGAAATTCCAGGAGATAAATCCACTCCTAACAATGGCATATGTAGGGGAAAGATTTTGAAGTGAGGTTTGGTTCCTCTGACATAGAACTGAAAACTCTGCTAGCAGGCAAGGCATTGTGTGCCTTATGGCCAGGGGAATGCCACAGCAGGGTACAGCCATGCTTTCTGTCTTGGGCCAAATATGATCCCAAGTGGATCTCACCACTATCACTGAAATCCTCCAGGATCAGCTCTAGCTCAGTGACTTTAAGTATTGCAGAATGCTGCTTTCAGCTAGTATAGATGATGTAGCTTCTATCACGGCATATATTGCAAAATTCTTATTCCCTCATGTTATTTTGAGCCCTGTTAGAGGAGGATTTTCTCATGCATGAAGAAGTAAATCACTGGAACAGACAATTAATTTGAATCCAGTTATTTTACAATTCACTTGTCAGGACAAAACCAGGTGTATGACTATAGGTACAGTGAGGCCTACCAACACAGATATGAACAGAATCTACCCCTTTTCATTTGTTTTGATCCCAAGTCTCTCTCATTCATGATGCCAGAATTCTACTTCCCAGGTGACTGTGAGGAAAGATGAATTTCCTATGACTGACTCAGTCTAGAGCATTAAGCACAGGGCTCAGCTGGGGTATGTGTTTTCAGTAGAGAACAGCTGATGCACAGAGTGGAAAGCAGCAGGCAGGAATACCTCTGTCTGATAAGGTTAATCCATTGCAAAGATTTCTTGTGTGCAGTTTCCCAGCTCCAAATCTATTTCACCTTTTTGCACATTGACATAAAGCTCCAGAATGACTGAGTGGGAATCTTCATGAATTGCAAGAAACAAGTCTTAAAAAATGCCACAAGAAACTCAGTGCATTCTCTGGCTCTGTGACTGACCCAACCTACACACCAATGAGACTCCTTACAATTAATGCATCAGTGCCAGCCCTGGAGGCTGGTCATGCCTGTACTCACAGTTTTCACAGCGATTCCCTGTATAGCCAGCCAGACAGGCACACTTGTAGCTGCTGCTTTTGTCTAGAATGCACGTCCCATCATGAAGACATGGAGATGAAGAACAAGCTGTAAAAGAAAAACAAGAATGTTCATGGTCTCTCACAGGATGGGAAACCTATCTGTTTTTCCTCATGGTGGTTGTGTCTTGGAGTAAATTACATATTTTGGTTAGAAGTTAGAAAGACATGGTAAGGGGCCGGATGCATGTCAAAAAGTCTTCTGCTCTTACTTACTAGAGGAGAGATCTAATAGGGATAAGCAGTTCTTTTCCCAGAATACATTACTTTTACCATTTTCCTTTGACTGCAGTCAAGTGGTGAGAAAGATTTATGGAACAAAAATAATTTGTATCTAGTTCAATTAATGTTTAGAGCTTAGACTAAATTAAAGAAGTTTAATAGCAACCTACATTTTTCCTGCCGTTGAACCCAGAGTTTAGGGACACGTTCTGGGATCCATTGGTTTTGCATTTTTTTTTTGTGTCTTGGATCTTGTTGTTTTAAATTTTGGGAGTTGCTTTGTCCCTGGGAAACTCTTGCATACAACAGTCTAACAGTGATACACATCAAACTCTATATACCAGCATAACTTAATATCAGAATGTGTAACTGTGCATTAAATACCAGCAAATTCCACTGCCACACACCCTGCCTGCACCTTGGGCTGCTCTGGAAGGCAGGGGGGACAGAGGGGTGCTTGTTCTGGCAATGTGCAGATCTCCTCAGCACCTCCCACAAGCTGCTCAGGTGTCTCCCACCTCAGGAAAAGCCCCCATGTGCCAGGATCTGTCACTGCCACCATATGGACCGACCTCAGAGCAGCTTCTCTCAGAGAAGTTTCTTATTGGCATGAGGTAAGAAATATATAGAGGCCACATATGGATTTCTCTGGAGGTTTCAAGTGGTGATGTAAGAGCAATTTATACATGGCCAGGCAATGAATATCTTCCATGTCTCACTGAAAATTAGGGCCTGACTAAGGACAGTAATTCATTTGTTAAAAGAAAAAAAATGTGGCAATTGTACGGTAAACAACTAATGTAAAATATCACTTTATCTAGAGAAAGGGAAGGAGAAGCAGAAGACTCCTTACAGACTGATATTTTGTAGTCACTGGTTGAAGCTAGTGAACCTCTATCTTTTTCTTTATCCCAGCTTTGTCTCCTGACTCTGGAAAAGTAAGCATGTGAAGTGAACAAGGGTTAAGTGTCAAATGCTGTCCTTAAAAATGCCTGATACTGAAAACCACTAAATACTTTTTTCTGTTTTAGGAAGTCTTGATTTCCTGGCTTAAGTCAAACAACAAGGGACAATACTACAAAAGTTTAAAGGCACTGTGTTGTGTCAGTAGCTTGGGTGTATAGAAAGGAAAGCATTATTGAAAGTCAGTAACTGGCTTTCATCTAACTGGATCCAGCACATGTCTAATCCTTAAGAGACTCTGATAGGTCCCCATCTGGCCTCCCATGCTTCTCATCTGAATGCTGTTGAGTGACTTCCAGTCACTCATGCCAATTACTGGTTCCTGTTTCACACTTGGCATGGGATGGGATCTAGCACCTGCCTTCAGACCATGCAGCACAGCAAGTTGTGTGGTTTCATCCTTTAAAAACTATACACACAGTGACCTTTCCTAAAGGAGATATAGGCTTTGCAGCTTTTTTTGTATCAATCAAAACCTTTCTGGAATTTGAACCAGTGATCTTTGTGCAGCCAGTGCCCCTGCTTCAGCAAACCATGGCTTCTAAGCCAGTACAGAGCTCACAGGAATAGGAGGCAGAAAAAGAAGGAATTCAGTTTTGACATACTTCTTCAGTCCTTTCCACTACACCACTACGGTACTGGGGACACCAGATCACCTTCATGTCCTAGTCCACATCCTGTAAGCTCCTCTGGTGCTTCTGCTCTCACCTGCAGCATGGGGAATTGCTTTAGTAAGCCCCGTGAAATCTGTTCTGGGGACCTTGGCTCTTCCACAGTGCTGTGCACAGAGGGAAATTTCAGGGCAAATGGTTCAGTTTTCAGTGTGCTGCCAGAGCTTTCGGTCCTGTGCTGCCCCCGCTTTCAATTCTCTGCTGCCCCATGCACGCTGTATTCTTCCCTTAAATGGTCCTGCTGGCCAGGTTAGTGCTTCACATAAAAACACTGGGAGTGTTTGAAAAGCCTTTCACTGCACTACACATTAGACCAGAACAGCCTCATAATAAAGTGCACAAATAGAGCTCCTCACAAACTCTGAGAAGCCCTTTACAATGTGCTCTGTGTGGATTACCACACTTGCAGCCTCACAGCCTCAGAATAATTACCACTCAAAATGGGGCGGAAATAAAGTGCTCAACAATATTCAAATACCGAGTGTTCCCTGCTGGGCAGAGAAAACAGAACCAATTCAGCTTGCACCATATGGAAAATGTTAGTTCCCTGAGTGTAGGCAGCCCTTATGCAACATAGCCCACGCCACACTCATTTGTCCTATATCACCTCTCCTGCTGTAAGCCCAGGCAAACTACCAATAGCCAACTGCTCCTGCTAACAGGTACTAAAGGTGGCATTTGAAGAATAGGGCAGGCTGAGAAATGGCATAGGTGCTACATCCAGAAGTATGAATATTTCAGGTTGCTAGTTACACCTCTAATCATTGTTTAGAGCTACGTTTGTGTATTTATATCACGGTTATATAAACTAACTAAATTTCCTGATCCAGATATACCCTGGATGACCTCATGAAATGGGTCACCAGGGTGTACAAGAGGCAAGTTATGGTGAGTCATAGATCCTGCAGGGTTTATCTATGGCAAAGCAGCACAGTCTGATTAACCTTCTGTGCCAGGAGTACTGTAGATAGATTTGACCAAAATTCCTTACATAGCTAAACAAGGAAGATCCAGGATGAGCGTGGAGCCTGCCGCAAGTACAGTGGCAAAATGAGCCAGCTGCACTTTCAATGCTATTTTGAAACTATGGAAAGCAATGTAGGGGACTGAAGCACTGAGTAGTAACAAAACCAGTAATTCTGCAGCCCTGCTTCTGTCATTTATAACACTGAGATCATCACAGAATGGGAAACGCCTCTTCATTTTTTTTTTTTCTTAAAGAAAATAATTTGTTCTTTGTACACACTTGGGGATTTTTTGTTTGTTTTGGTCTTGGTTGGTTGGGGTTTTTTTTTTAATTCCTAATGGTACATGAGCCAACACAAGAGTTCTGTTCAGGGCATGTTCACTGAGCTATTTATTAGACTTTGCATCAGGTTTTTGCTGCTTGAGACAACAACTCTGCTCCTGCATACAGCATTGAGCAATTCTACCATTGCAGATACACATGCCCCTTTCTCTACTTCCTCTGTGCTCTTAATTCTTCGATTCAAACAGAAAACTCACAAAAAACAGCAGCTTTTCTCTGCTGGCTGATGTGCTTGTTCTTCACACAAGTAGAAGGAATTCAGTCTTTTTTAGAAGAGCCTCACATTCACATGCCATCTGACAGCTTTTGAATCTTCCCCACACTGACTTTATGTAAGTTGCTGTAGGCAACACAGCATGAAAGTTTTTAATGAAGCAAAACAGGGAAAGAGATTAGTGAAATTGAATTAATGAGAATGAGTGGCATGTTCCACTTTTAGATTATGTTACCTGTAATTTCTTCAAAGACAGCATGAAATCCATCAAAGTTCTTGGATCCATCAGACTGGAAGAGGACATGGAGTGAAGACCCAGTGCTTCGGATGGGAGGTGGCCTCTCATTTCCACAGAATTTCTTTATTATCCGACTGTCCAAATTGTCCCCATCACGGATCTCCACGTAGTCATACTGGCACATATAGTCAAACTCCAGGCTCAGCATGGAAAATCTTGGGGAACAAGGACAAACAGTCAGAGTGCTTACCTATGTATCCTGAATACTATGTATTTGGGCAGTTTGATACTTAGGGCCTACCCCCCTCAGTGAATCAACAAGTCCCTAACCACACAAAGACCCCTCACTCATCTCAATTCTTGCATCGTGATGCCTAGAAGCTGGCTCAATACAGTTGCTCCATGAGAACATTCCAGTGTCACAACAGTGAAGTCTAAATTGCAGTCATACAGCCTATTCATGTGCATCAGGTCCCTAACCACAATACAATGTCAGAACTTTCATCCAGGGTCAGGCACTGCAGAGGGCATATTTCTATTGTCATTGTTTGCTAAAAATTGTTCTATTTGCCCTAAATAAAGTTCTAAGCACTGAAAGTTACAATATCAAATAACTGTAAGGTTCAAAAGCCATTTACATTGTGATGTTCAGAAGTCAGCAATTAGGGATACAAGGAAAGCTTGGGGATGTAATAGAAGCAGAAACAGCCAGAGAAACAGAATCAAAATACAACAGCACGTTTTGCATTAGAAAGCAAAATGGTAGTAAATCCCCAATGTGTGGCACTTGCCTGTCTTTTGAGAGCAGAAATAAGGCACAGGAATTAATGCAGAAGGGAAATACTTAAAGCCTTTTCCCACAATGTCTGTCCTTTCCTAGCTTCGATCCAGCCACTGTGCAAGGCCTTTGTTCATTAACAGCCATGCTATATGCTGCTATTGGAATTCAGGTTGGCACAGAGCCAAAGCACTCCACCAGAATATGAACGAGAAACAGAGGGAGCAACACCAAGTGCCTCTGGAGAATGTGCAGTGGTCAGGAGGCTGGGCTCAGCCTTGGTACAGCAGGAAAAGGAGAAGAAGTGGGTCTGGGAAAGGCCACGCTGCTAAATTCAGTAGGATATTTTATAAATGAAACTCGTTTTGTACTCGATCTTCCTGAAGATTCCTAACACTGCAGATGTGTGTTTAGGATTAAGCTAGAGCTCCCCCATTGCCTATTCCAGTGTGGGCCTAGTTTGCAAAGACTGCATTTTCACACCAACGAGGTGAGATGAATTTTGGATTTGCTCCTGGACCTTACTGAAGGGAAGAGAATTCTGGAGCCTGTTTCATACCCTTCTCATCTTGAGACTCAGGCCCCCATGTTAAGGAGGCCTCCATGTTCCTCTGCCTTCCTTTGACAACTCATGAGCTGACTTAAGAGGCCTCTTCTCTCAGTCACCTTTGCTGAGGTCGTATGGCTGATTTTTGAGCATCAGGAGACTCTACCTACAGAGAAATGACTGTAGGTCATTTCTCTGTAGGAAGAGTAGGAAGCTACACCAATGGAGCAGAGCGCCTCATTTTTTAAAATAATCTGATGGAACACGGAAGAAAAAAAAAAGACATCTGCTTTAAATATGGATTAGAGAGCCATAATTCAATTTTGCTTTGCATAAAATGCATGAGTTGAATTCTATTTCTGTCAGGTCTGTCAGAGACATCCTCATAGGTATCAGGTTATACACTACATTTTCAAAACATTCTTTCACTGGTGAAACATACCCCAGGGATCTACCCTTGTAGAAGTTACAGAGCAATACAAATTAACCCATTCATCTTTGTCACACTTATCAGGCTATGGTTTATCCTGCCCCAAACCAGAAAAAATATTTTCTGGTTTTTTTTTTTTTTTTTGAACTGGTATATTTCTGATTAAAATTAAGTATGTGTGCAAGTACAAAAGGAAAACTTCTGGAATGCCCACCATGTACTGGGAGCAGTATTATTTAAAGATGTAAAGGTAAACTGTGACTTGATGTGTGTCTCTGAACAAAGAAAATCAAGACATACCCACAGGGAATGAAAGAACCATACACAGAATACTGGTTTTAATTGTTTGCTTTCCCTGTTTTAAAAAGTGATGAAAACAGAGTGGAAAATGTAAAAGACATAGGGGTTCTGACTTGCATTTTATTTAACTTGGCAAAGAAGCAGATACACTGTACTGACGACTTGGGATCCTGTGATTAAGACTCAGAATTGGCAGGTCAGGAAACCTGCCAAAGCTCTTAAAAACCTCTTGGCTACAGCCCAGCTGACAGGACCCTTTACAGACTGTGAGCTCTATTGCTGTTTAAACAGGTACACACAATTCAATGGACCTCAGTTTCCTCACCAGTGAAACCATAATTATATCATAATTCTCTTGGCTATTATAAAACTAAACATGTTAATTTTGTGCTACAGGTCATCAGATACACAACAGAATGAAAGGCATTATCTTGATTTCCTCAGCGTCTGCAGTGGGCATACACTGGCCAGTCCCTCTGAGGAAAGCTTCTAGCCAAAGGACGTATTTAAAACTGCATCTCTGCTCAGGCACTAAAGAAAAGAATTGAAAGTTGTGAGCTACTCCTGCTGTGATACAACATCCGTGACATGGCTCAGGCTGAGGGAGCCTATGCATCACAACCCCAAAAAAACCTCAAGGCTGGCAAAAAAAAAGCAGAGAAAACAAACCACCACCACAACACGGTCACTATTTATCAAAACAGCTCTACTGAGCCAACCCCCGAAAGGACTGCACAGCACAGCTTAAAGCAAGGGAAGATTTATCTGTGCTCCTGCGAGTTTCACTCTTCCTGCCCTATGTAAGCAAAGACAACCACTTTGTTTGCCTTGTGTATTACACTGTCCCCATCCCTGCCCTTGCAAGCCAGGGTGGCAGCAAACAGGATTTGTGCACAGAGAGAGTGAAAAAAGGAGTTCTTTTGTTGGCAGTTGTGCTGATTCAGCACAGTGTTGGCTGTGCAGTACAGCTCTAAGCAGTTACCACCCACAGAGGGGATCAGCACGTTTATATGAAAATACAGTGAAGAAACGTGGATGGCAACCCAGCAGGCAGGCTCTGTTGGTTAGCTTAGTGAACCTGCCCTTCTGAACAGGAATAGCCCAAAGGTGAAGTTTTAGGTTAAATGTACATGTTTTCCCCAATATCTAACTGCTGAAGTACCTCAATGGACAGCTCTGAGTTAGTGCACCTCGGAGACATCCACTGACTCAGAACACACTACAGGATTACCTTCTGTGAGGACACCCTGTTCCATCTTTGCCATGAAGGTTTCCTCTTTGCCTCCTGCAGGACTTTCAGGGTGGCAGGGTTAAGTGTGAACATTCAAGAGAGCTCCTGATCTTTCCCTGGGAATGCTATGTCATCTGCTGAGATATCTAGGCATTCAGACATTAGGCTTATCATCAGGCTAGGCAAAGGGCTTTAGGATTTTCCAAGATTACCCAGCTCAGATAAATTAGATGCTGACAACAGAAGTTTAGTAGTTCAGGCTTCCCCCTTGGAGACCTTCACAGTTGAAACCTATCATTATTTCACATTAAGGTGATACCTAGTATTATTTTTATTTGACTGCAGGAAGGATGGCCATAGGGAGGAAGAGAAAGGCACTCTTGTGTACAGCAAAGTTGAACAGTGAACTGTGAACCATACTGTGAACTGTATGGATCTCATGTGACACATCCTCCTCCTGTGTGTGGGTGGCCCTCAGGGTCTAGACTGGAAATCTGATTTCTCCAGAGTTAGTACATCTGTTAACTACAGCACTCCCTCTTCTACTGCTTTGAAAACAGATTGGAGTCTCCTTAATGCAGCCACAGCAAGTTCTGCTCTTCGATATAGTGTCCTTTGTTAAAATAACCTTTGGTTATTTTAACCTTTCTTGCACCTTCTGCCTGGTGCCATCTGGCTGTTAACACTTTCCCCAGAGACAGGTGCATTCAATAGTAACGTGCATCCACAGGTTCCATTTCCACTCTCACATCCATCCCCAGAACAGCGAAGACAGGGTGACCCCTGTAGCTCTTGGAGCACTTTTTAAGCTTCACAATTGACAAGGACCTTTTCAGAAATGTAGAAAAATATCACCTCCCTAAGCTTGTGTTGTGCAAGTCATACGCCTCACCAACAATATCTCTTAAAAAGAAGGTAGGTACAACCCATGCTCACTGACACTGATGCAGTTATGTCACGTGAACACAAAACTCTTCCTCACAGTATTGCTCCTGTGTCTTCTACACAATGCTATCCAGGCAATCATAGATCACAACTACACAACAGGCTTGCATTTGCAGGCCTGAAAAAAGTGCCTTAGTGTGGGAAAATCACAAGCTCTTCTTTCCAACTTATATGTTGCTCTTCCTCCCAACTTATATGTTGCTCTTCCTCCCATTAAATTTCTTTTCAAACATATAGTAACATGTTTAAACTGTTTAAACATATTTTAACTGTTTGTGTATGTAGCACCGTTCTTTTGCCTGGGCTCCAAAGTCAGAGAAATACTGACGTGGAGGGTTAAACTATTCTTTTCATTATTTTAGTGAGTATGTTTCAATTACCATCCCCTGCCATACTTGCTGCTGCACGTGTGAGCATCCTGCTGTGCACATTTGAAAACATAATTAATTACCCCAACAAGAGGCTCTCCTGCACTAGGCAGGAACTGTGAGCTTGAGTCATTGGGGGTTTGTTAACAGGTTGAAGCATACACAGCTCAGAAGAGCAATGACAGGACAATAGGACACAGTTGTGGGCTGTGTGAGTGGAAGTTAGGCTAGACATTAGGAAAAAATCACAGAAAGAGTGCTAGGACATCGGAACCAGCTGCTCAGGGAGGTGGTGGAGTCACCATCCCTCAAGGTGTTTAAAAAAAGACTGTATATGGCACTGAGTGCCATGGTTTAGCTGATAAGGTGGTGTTAGGTCATAGGTTGGACTTGGTATTTTCAAAGGTCTTTTCCAACCTAGTTAATTCTGTGATTCTGTGACTTGCAGGAGAACCAGTCACATCCTCCAGTCATAGAATGGTGAGAGGAATAACTGAGGCTGATAGAAAACAGGGTTGGTGAAAAGAATGAAAAAAAAAAAGAGGGAAAATGAAGGCTAAATGCAAGGCAGTACTCATGGGCAACTCTCCTCTTGCATAAGACATCATTAAAACATTCTTACATCTTTTCTTCAAAGAATTTTTAGTTCAGCCTGGTACAGTCTTCAGAAAATTCTACACATTGTGTAGAAGACACAGGAGCAATACTGTGAGGAAGAGTTTTGTGTTCACATGACATAACTTTACATCAGTGTCAGTGAGAATGGTTTGTACCTACCTTCTTTGCTGTCAAGGTCTTGAAAATACCTCTAAAGAGACACATTTTGCCCAGTGCCTGAGAAACTCTTCTCAGCATCCATCTGTCCTAAACAGGAACTGGAAGCACAGCACTGATTTGTCCAGTGCCTGTCCATCACAAGCCAGACCAGGGGAAAGAGCTGTGGTACCACATGCCCCAATGTCCACCTGAGAGCAGTGCTGGCTAAGTCAGTAGGACCCACCTTAACTCAATGTTCAATCCAGCTTGAACATGGATAGTCCATTCACATCGTGCATTCAGTGGGTAACCCTCCAGCAAAATCTGACCTCTAGAAGCCCGAAGAACCTGCCCACACCCTGGGGAGAAAAAGAAGAAAAAATTGTGTGAAGAACCTTCAAGAGACATTTGAAGAAAATATATGTAGAAATAACACCAGAAGGAGACGATGGGATGGCATAGGAAGATGCACTCTTTCTTACAAGGTAGTATATAAAATATTGGGATAGCCACACAATGGCTGTAAAGAGTTATGAGTCTACTGGAGCATTGTCTAGGCTGAGTTGTCCCAGGAAAGTTGTAGTTGATTGCTTCTCCCTGGTTTGCAGTGTAGCCCCATGAAACCATTTCTTGCAGCTTTTCCCTCTCTGTTAGCTCACCCACCCACCTGGCTGATGCTCTAGCTCAGAACAGTTTTAATGGAGCCCATACTGACACTTGCAACCACTGAAGCTGAGGAAGCTGGTGAGTGACAAAACTACAATGAACACTTCAATTAGCTCAAGTGAGCAAAAGGATGAGAGAAAAAATCTGTTGCACCTGACATCATGGTTGCTAGTCCCTCGTAAGGAGAGTCTGGGGGAAAAAAGAGCTGATGTATTCCTAGAGGACATGTTTGTCCTCAGGATTCACTACATCATCCTTGCATCCTTAATGCCACCATGCCAACGAAGATATATAAACACCACAACTCAGTGTGACCCTGATGAGTCAGCACGACACATACAGAATATACAGCCCTTATCCCTTCTTTCAGGTTCACTCTTATCCTTCCTCTGGTTTTGTTCCACTCTGCCTTTGCTGCTCTCAGTTTTTCACCATATTATGGAATGTACTTCAGCACCAACAGGATAAAATTAAGTGCTCCAGTCATTTGTGCCCAGTCTAAGAAAACCACCAGACGACAATGAGCTGAACAAACAGTAGACAAGGTCACACCAGGGGAGCAATATCTTTTCATGACTATCCTGCAGCTGTCCCTAGTCATCTGTCCAGGGATAGTTGTCCTAATTCCTCATCTTGAATGCAGAACGTTTTTAGCCCAGAGTTTTCTCTCACCTTCAGTAACCTCTTCCTTTTCCCCAGCTATAAAATATGTCTAATGATATTTTCCTCTATGGAAGATGAAAGGTTGTTTAGTGATTTTTGCAGAGCTTACTGTGATCTGCACATGCACATCCTAGCAAAATGCACAGTTAAATCACTATGTACCAGACAGAGCTAATTTTTCAGTTCCTACTTTCTTGACTACATCTTTCTGAGTGGAGTCTTGCACAGGGCTGAAAGCTTCCCCTGGTAAGCTTTCTGTTTCTTTGCTGGAGTATGAGGCTGTATCCAAATATTATGTAAGCCAAATATTGCAATCCAGTCTAGCAGCGTCACCTAATCAGGAGAGTCTACACAATGCAGATGAGGGTAAGTAAAAAGTCAAATGACCAAAAGACCTCCACAGCAATTCTCTCACTTCTTTTTACCTCTTTAGTCCAACAGAAACCTCTGCTGCTTCCATCTGTTTCCCCAGAGAAACCCTAAGCTTTTAACCAGTAACCCAGGATGAATGTTTCCTACTGAAACAGAGGGTTTTAACACTCGCCTCCAGGCCCTTCCTTCCCTAGGGAGAAAGGGTGACAGTGACCTGATTTGGTGAAGTACCGAGCATCTGTGGTTCCCATTGATCATAGTGTCTGGAAATCAATCCTGCTGCATCTGGTCTATGGGGAAACATGAAGACTGCAGGTCAATTCCTCCTCTTTCTTCTTAAGAAAGTGTTGCTCAAATGAAATACCCTTTGTTCATTTACCCTTGGTTACCCTTAATTAAGCAGGACCCAAGGAAACAGAAATCCTGCTCAGAAGAGTTCCTCAAAAGTGTTTCATCCTCTTCTGTGGCTCGCTCAGTTCCCTCTGTAAAAGGCGAGGATTAATGAGTGTGCCCAGCAACCACATTAGGATTCAACGAGTACAGCAGGATCTGCTGTGGTGAAAATGATAATGCTCCTTCCCACAGCAAGAAACGGGCCCTTGTGCTGCCATTGGCTCCTGCCTCAAAAACAACCTGAGACAAAGCTGCTAGAAATCTTCAGAGGGTTTGACAGGGGGCTTGGACCACCTCAAAGAAAGTTTCCCTTTCGTCCTGAAGGGCTTTTGAGTTTTCGATGCCTTTAAGAGAGGAAAGCCAAAGAACTGGTGCAAAGAGATACTTGTATGCGTGGCATACTAAACGCGCTTCTCTGTTTGCCGTGGTACAGCCTGAACTCTCCGAACACTGGCGCCAAGGAAGTCGCTTTGGCCAGCAAAGCAGGTGGTCCAGAGACTAAATAGGAGCCATTCAGTGACCCTCTCCAAAAGAATGTTCTCAGGTTTGCTCCCACCCTTCTCTGCACAGAGCACCTTTGCAATCACTTCATATCTGTGCTCTTAAGTCTCCAGCGCTTCTAGCAGAAGTTAGGCTGACTCCCCAGATCAACAGTTCTATCATATGTTGATCAAAAGGAGTCTTTTCTCTTCCTATTCTAAATCCGCGGGAGACCTGGAAAACTCTCAAAAATAATTTACATCATAAACACAAATGCTGGCAAATTCTACCTCGTTTACAAAAAAATAAACCGCTTTGGCAGAGCATCAACATCCTTGTTCCGTTCCTGTTCCTGAAAAAAAGACAGCTTTCAGGGCCACAGTAAGATTTCCTCCAAGGCTTGTTACTAACAGAGAATAAAAAAATTCAGGAGACCTTTGAGTTGTAGCCCACAGAGACCTGTGGGTCGATGGACTGAGAGGTCCTGAGATGACCTACCTCTGCTAAGAAATCATTATCTTCTCTTTGAATGCTGCATCTTAGATGGCAGGCTGCTTCAAAGGTCAAGATGACTGAACAGAGGAGAAAGACAGTAGAAAGGTTACTGATATTCAGAAACAGGCTGATATGGGAAGGCAGCAGTCACTTAGCACAACTTGTTGCTTCCTGTTGGTTGCTGTTCACCAGGATTATGTGAAATGGTACTGTTCAGGAAACTTCAAAAACTACAAGTACTCTTGTCGAGCACAGGCTCCACATTTCAACAGCAGAGCTGAGAACAGCTGTTAAAAAACATCACTTTATTCTCTGCTTTGATGGGGCATGTGCCTTGAAGTGATATTACAACTCGGGGATGGCAAAAGCTGTTGGAGTGCAGGGTACAGAGGCTCTTCAGGTCTGGTTTTCTTCTGGTTTTAGAGCCTGTTGTGCCTTTTAGGTTATGATGATTCAATCCAAGAGACGACGTCCCATTAGGAAATATCCTAGCACCCAATTAAATCTAGCCAGTGTGTTTATTTCCTAATAACACTCCTGTAGCCTACCCTATGTAATTTATCTTTTTACCCTGTGATCTGGTATCCTTTGGTGGGTTTTCAGCTATGCTTCCAGCTATCCCAGAGGACATTGCAAACCAGACAGACGCCGGGCCATCCCACGGTACTTCTTCCATGGCCCTCCATCATCACTGCTTTGGCTGGCAGTTCTCACAAATCTCTCCCGGGGCTCACCCTTGAGCGCTGCCCGGGGCACCCAGACCCTTCCATCCGGCTCCCCCCGCCGCGTACAGTGTTCAAAGGCAGTGATGCTGCCCGCAGAGCCCCGCCTGCCCCGCACTCCGCTCCTGGCGCCCATCCCGCGGGATGGCCGGGGCCTCCCGGCGCGGCCTCCTGCGGGGCCCCCGGCCGCCACCTAC
>VXBR01012331.1:0-27994 GCA_013400215.1 Cisticola juncidis | reverse complement strand
AGTGACAGCTGTGATGCCGTGTGCAGGTACCAAGGAGAGGTGGCCCTGTGCCCTCCCGGCTGTGGTGTGTTAGCAGCTCCAGCAGCCTGTGCCTGCTGGCGTTCCGAGGCCACTTGCTGGCCGCCCTCCAGACCCACAGCCGCACCGCTGTGAGCCCGCAGTCCAGCACACATCAGGGTCACAGGCTGCTTTCCAGACATGCAGTTCTCTGCGTGCCTGATCCTACCATCAAGGCCAAAATTGAGATAGCAATGAGAGTCACAAAAGGGGAACTCAGGATGTGCTGGGGTCACAACTATCCTCTGTGTCCACACTTTAGAGGCAAAAGCCCAATCTAACCTTCCTACCTCACCTCGCAAGTACCACAGAACCACGTGAAAGGGACCACAGCCTCAGTGACAAACTGCTTCCCTTTAAAGAGCAAGTAGTAAGAAAACCACTATTAGACAAAGCTGTCCAAAATTTCAGTACTACAAAAGTGTCCAAATAGAGCTCTGTGAGAAGGTGTATTTTCTTCAATACGAGTGGGAAGAATAAACTGAAAGATACTGTAGGCAACCAATATTCAGGCAGATGGAGGGAAAATTAGATGAGTTAATGACTCTTTCTTGGCTCTGCTTTTAAAGAAAATTCCAGAGATGCTCTAGCATGGATGTAGAGAAAATGGGACTTCAAAGTGTTCTCAGAAATCACACTGTAAACAGCAAGGGACTCAGTTAAACAACTTCCAAAGCCTCCAGGTTGAGTTAGTTCTGTTGCTGAAACATGTTGATCCCCACATTCTGCTGTATGAAGCAAGGATTTTATTTTATATGCTTTCACCTCCTGAACGGTCATGGGCAGTGTTGTGAAAGCAAGTTAAATTGTTGCTTTAAAACCAGTGACTAAGAGGATACAAGCCTAAGGTATGTAGCACAAAGGACAGAACAGAGTAGGGAAAGCAGACTCTGCTTTTATCCCTTCCAGTCAAATATGAACAAAGAAAGAGTCAATAAAAATTTAAAGAGAGCTAAACCTTCACTGCTGGGAAATTGGTGAAGGAAATACCAGTCTTAAACACTATAAAATTAGCTGATAGAATTCATTATTGACAGACAGAATTGGGATTAACAGCATAGCAAAAGTAAAAAGCAGGAGATTTTGTGCACTGTCAGGAACAAAACCTTTAGATATTGCTAAGAGGGCCTGGAACACTCATTATTGTGACATAATCAGAAGTTGCAAGACAGTGTTTCTAGAGGTGCCTTGAAGGGTGTTGAAGGTGTGTTGGTAGAGCAAGGAAATACTGGAATATCCTTGGGTCTGGCAGGGGCTGAAGGAGGACAGAGGGTAAGCTTTTTGATAAAGCTGTTGCCCTTGGAAAAGTTTATGCTTATGCTCTGGGGCTATGATGAAGTGTGTCCAAGAAATGCAGATTACAGATTTCCAGAGTCACAGTAGTTAAAGTTTTTAAATAAACCAAACCCAAACACACATTTAGTGCGGTTCTAACCCACCACGACATCAGGGCCTGTCCAATTCTTCTCAGACAAACACTAGGAGAGAAGTTTTTTCCTAATTGTAGATCTGCTTACTGCCTGGTTGTGTTTGCCTTCTCCTGCTTGTGCCCTTTGCAAGAGTCGCTGTACAGGAATAGCTGGAAAGGCACAGCATGGTCCTGGCTCTGTGCCACCACTCCCTGTCCCTACCATCCCTCTCTGCCCGTGTGGGACACTTACTCATGCAGTCCCCTCCGTACCAGCCAGCTCTGCACTCTGCACAGTAAATTCCTTTGATGTAGAAGTCGTCGAGTGTCCCTCCCCAGGAGCCATTGCGACAGGACTTGCAGTTCTCAAAGATGGTGCAGCCTAAAAGGAGAGCCACCGTGTTAGATGAAAGCCAAGGTGGATTGTCCTGCAGGAAGAGGAGCAGCCTCTCTGTCTTTTCCGCAGAAAATGCCAATGACGTTCATGACTGCAGAGGTGCTGACAGCTTTCCCGCTGGGAACCATACCCAACCTTCACGCCCTAGGCAGCTCAGACTCTGACATTTGGAACCAAACTCCTGGTCTGACTTGTCCAAACCTCTAAATCTTATTGCTCCAACTGTAAACACCTCTCTCAGGAGTCTGAATGTGTGTGCTGATGCCACTTGGGCCCAGCCTAAATGATTCTTATGACTTCTAAACTGGTCCTAGCTCCTCTTCTCTTTCCTCCTCTCACCTTTCACTTTTCTTTTTCCTTCTTGCTTGTCAGACTTCTAAGTTGTCTCGCCTTTCTTGCTTTGGGGATGCAAACCAACTAAGACTACCACCAAAACACCCCTAGTGTGAAGCCAGCTATCGTGTCACTCTTTGGCAGCTTCCAAGCCTGCCTAAGACATCCTGAGGACAACACTGCTAGTAGGAAGTTTTGGGGTTTTTTGGCCAGTGATGCTACCTGCTTTGGGGGAACCTTGCCAAGTGCCTTGCTGCTGTCAGCTGAGTGGCAGATGAAGTTCAGGGAGGAAATGCAGGACAATCCCATGCCTCAGTGAGATGTGCCTGCTCACCACTGCCCTGCCCATCATCTGCCATGATCCCTTGGCCAAAGATTTAGTGTGAACACGGCACAGCCACAAACATACCCGGGTGGATTAAACAGGAGTCACACTCATTTTCCTCATTCCTGCAGCAGGGTATGGTGTAACCCACTCTTTCTTTCTGTCCTGGGCAGATGCACTCGATTTGGTCATATTCACAGCATTCCCGACACATGATGTTCCACTCGGCTCCTGGGCAGTCTTCATTGATCACTGTGTACTCTGCAGAGAACAGAGAGGACACACAGAAATATTCCATTACCTGATGAGGACTGGCAGGATCTGTTATCCAATGGTTTGTCAGGTCATGGATGGCATGAGGCTGACCAAGGTCTTCAGCCCAGAAAAATCCAAACTACACAGTAACGTGTGCCTGAAATGTCAGCATGGTTTGCGTGTCTAAAGAACACGCAGGAGTTTTGCAGTGCCAGCCAGAGGAAGCAAACAGACTGGAGAGAAGGAATAAATTTGCTTTCTCTGCAAGGCCTTCCCACTTCTGTGGTGAGAAAAATAGCTTTAGAAAACCACAGAGGATGACATCACATGAGAAAGTTTCTTCAGACTGCAGGACTGATTTAAAGCATCATATATAGTATAGATTATTTAAACTTTGATAGCATGTTTTGGTTGTATTTCTGCTCGTGAGCTTGCTATTCTTCAAAACTAGGGAGCCCACCAGGAAAGGCCACTTTTAAAGTTGGGTTTTAGCTGGTTTCACTCCCTGTTTTCACCCAGAAGCACATGTTGTTACATTTGACTTCACTGCCAAAGGAAACAAGATTTTTTGCTAGATTTAAAGGTTCATTTTGCCTGGCATTTCTAATATGGTGACATCTTTCTATTATTTAGCATAACCTCATATATCTAAGCTATGCTGGAAGTACCCTTTTAAGAAACAACCTCAGACTGTGACTCAGGACTGCCACAGTAAGTGCAGATCCTGTCTTTCCCCACCAGTGTGTTGTCTAAATTCTACAAAGAGAGATCTAAGGAATGCACAGAGCTGTCAGCATGCCTTCTAACCGGCTGACAGCCCTGATGACTGCTTTCATGGAGTTTGATAGTAAAAAGAGCAGACTAGAAAGATGAGACATGAAGGAAACTTAATGAGACGAGCTCTTTTTTCCCTTCTATCATCATCTTTTTTCTTTCTTTTTTTTTCTTCTTCTTTTTTTTGTTTTTTTTTTTTTTAATTTGTGGTTAGGTAACAGCCTTTTTCATTTTGTATTAAACTCTGAGTAACAGGGTTGCCTTGTTATGAAGAAAGCCATACATCTCTAAGGTGAAACGCTCCCATCTATGCCTGTACCTGGTTCCCTTCTCACATAACTTTTTTTCTTTTTTGTTTCATTGTTGCTGTAACCCAATTACTGTGCCTGCTGGAGCTCCCTACCATGGAGCCTTGCTGCTCAGTCTCACTTGACTCTCCATGACCTCATGAAGCCTGGTTCCCAGAAGCTTATCTTCTCCCCTAATGATTTTTACTGACTCCATAAAAAAAGGACCACCAAATTTTTTCTTTTTCTTTTTTTTTTTCACCCCCCTTTAGCCGGGAAATGAAATGCAGCCCTTTGTGCTCCCTAGAACTGAGCCTTTCCCTTGTGCCTGGTGTACCAGCCAGGGAGAGTCCGCTGCTGCTCTAAGTTTAGGAATGAGGCTGCTGTTTGTGCTGAAACCTTTCCATCCCCCCTCTCTGCCCTTATAATCATTCCAAAAAGAAAAAGCTGCTCCTGCCATCCAATAAGGTTCTGTAGTTTTTTATTCCAGTAGTGGAATCTTGCAACGAAATAATTTTAGTGTTCAGCAGTTATAGACCCTTTTGCCTGTAGGTCTTGACATGCTTTACAAAGTTCTCTCTCCAGATGGGAAAATGAAGCACAAGGGAGGAGAAGTGACTTTGCTCAAGGTCCCAGAGAAAAATAGTAGAGTCAGGAATTAAACTCACGTTGCTAATTTCCAGAATGGCAGTCAATCAACCTGGCCAAGCTGGGGCTTCTTAACCTATGGCTATTATTCCCTTTTAATTCAGCCTTTTATTTATGAATTGTATCTGATTCAGATTCCAGAGAAAATTAATTACACACATCTAACTAGCTCTGTAGAACTGACACTCAATTTGATACATCTCACCATACAAGACAGACAATAGCTGTGTCTCTGGTGTGTGGGGTAGGGGGTTCACTCCTTCCTGAAGTAGTACTCTCTAAAGCCTGACTAATAAATAGCTACCCAACACTCAGGGCTTTTGTAAAGCGTCCTTCAAATGCTCATTTTTTCTAACTCAAGATAGAAATCTAATTTATCTCAAGATTGCCAAAGCCTATTAATAAAGTGGATGTATTATCCAAGAGAAATTTTTGTCTGTAAAATGATCCAAATATTCGCAGGCAAAGTTACACTGGGGTGACAAAGGAATATCTCCAGCCCTGCAGGAACTCAAATTCTGGCAATATAAGGCTGTGAGCAACACAACTTAACTTTCAAGTTAGCATCAAGAGATGGGCTGGACCATGTGACATCCAGAGGTCCCTTTTAACCTAAATTACTCTATTCTTCCCTAAAATATTACACATGTATTTGCATGTAAGTAGAGAGTGCAAATGTGTGCATATGCATATTTATTTTTATATGTAGAGCTTGTATATACAACAGAGCCAAAAAGTAGAGGCCACACTTATTCTTGGTGGATCAAATGTGTGTATTTTTCGAATAAGTTGACCTTGAGGTAATATTTACTTTTAAGAAGGGAGCAGCAAATCTTGCCTCTTAAAAAATTGTAAAAATATGCCTAGAAATGCTGTTTGCTTGCTTATTTTTTCTCAGCTTAGACAATGAAAACAAACTCTCTTGATTTACTGACAATTTAATTCCCTTTCAGGTTCTCAGTTTCTGCAGTTTGGGCAATTTATATAGCCTTGACAAGGAAATATATGTATTTGAGACTTTTTTAAGTGGCCCTTTTAGGATTTTCTTCACAGAAATCAAGGAATCTATTATTTTGAGTTTCTGTAGAATCTTTCTTTAAAGAAATATGATTGAAGAGTTTATGCATCCCTTTAATAATAGCAGGATCCCTTTTGTTTTATCTCTGGGCTACCGAAAAAAGAGGCAAATAAAACCTTTGCCTCAGAAGTTTAAGGGGGTTATGCAGAGAGTCACTTATGTGTGTAATCAATGTTTGTTTGTGTGGCTGAGCTCAGCCTGTGCTCCAGGGAGGCAGAGGCATAACCCTGCTCCCCCTTGTGTGTTTGGGGATGGGCAACCACTGGCAGCTCCCACACACACACTTGGCCATTACTACCTAAAACCAGAAGAGAATGAGGCAGAGAAAAGTGGGGGAAGATTTACTGACTGAGTGAAATACTGAAAGTGAGGCCTCAGCCAGCTGTGGCAGAGATAATTGTGGGGTGTTTTGTGAGCTTTACTTTGATAATCTTCCAAAGCAGGCAGTCTGGCTTGCAGGCAGTGACTGTGTCTTTGATTTTGGGACAAGCCGGAAGAAGCTGCTTGACAACCCATGCAAAATATTTAGCTGCAATGAACAAACAAGACTCTGGACAGGCAAATAAACAGTGGATTAATTTATGAGATTTTAATGATGGAAGAAAAGCCCATTAAATCCAGGCATAAACAGCTCACATGGAAGCAGCTCAAGACCATGGAAACCAAAAAAGAAATGTCTGTGTTGGGAAAGCAAACATCCAGGGCGTGTGCTGGAGGGCAGACCTTGGCTCAGGAGCCTGGCACAGCCCAACACAACTCTTCACCTGATGCTTTGGGTCCCGCCTGAGCAGGACTGTGAGGTGGGAGAGCAGCATTTTCAGGTTCAAATGGCAGCACATTCATGCTTATTACCTACATCTGCAGCTAGCAGGACCTCCTATCCCTACAGCATGTCAGATCCTAGAGGCTGTCAGGGATGGGTTGTGTAGGACACCAGTTGGAGGCGATGCTCCCAGACAGTGTCCTCCTTGTTGGCAGTGTCAGTCCAACAACAATTCACCTCAGTGAGGCTGCTGCCTCCCCAGGGCTGAGATCAGGCTTAAAGCTTTGGGGATTCAGGAACAGCTTCACAAGCACACTGTTGCCTCAGGGGTGGGTCAGGCCACTCTTCATGGTAAAATGTCAGCTTCAGCTGACTAATCTTTTGCCATAGTAAATTTGTATATCATAGATAACTGGCTAGATGGAAAGGGATTTCTGCTCCAAAGATCTGAGAGACGGGATAACTGTGTAGCTAAGAACTAAGGTGAATTGAAGCAAGCCCAATTATACCAATTATATCTTGTGTCTTCCACTTCTTTGGAAGAATGAGGATTTTTTTTTAGAGTACAGTCACTTTAAGTTGATATAAGCCCATGCTGCTGCTGAGATGGGACATTTTTCTCCCTCCTCTCCCTGGCTTCCCATTCCCATCCCTGTATTTGTGTTGACAGGAGTTGCTATATGGAAGGATCAGACAACTGATTGAGCAAAAAAACAGCTTGCCGTATCTGTCCTTGGAGGGAACTTCTATGCTACAAGTCCATTCTGTTACCCTGCAAAAGTTTTTCTTCCATGCCTCAATTTATCCATCACTACATTGATAAATACTACTTAAGCTCAAAGAAATTTTACTTCAAATTGCTTTGAAAAGTGCCATTTGCAGTAACAGTGCAGTGTAAGATCAGATACAAACAGAGAGAGTCATCTCTAGAATTTGAGTCCATAGAGGATCACTTTTTCAAAGTGATTATTTAACCAATTCAAGTTCTACAGATAGGAATGTGCCCCTTTGTATTTGATTTCATCTTAGTTTTTCAACATGCTGCTCAACAGCAACTACTGTCTTTTGCTGAAGAAAGAAGCAGTTGAATTTGAGGGAGCAATTTCTTAAGGCTGTTAGTAGGGAACGTTTGGCCATGCAATAATTCTGAAAGGATTCTCTAAATTGAAAGGATTCTTTAACTTCTCATTAAAGAAAAGACAGCTTCAACAGAGATGAAACCTTGTATAGCAGCTTACACTTTCTTTAGGTCTGTCTCCTTTCTTACTTGGCTCCACTGCCATTGTACAGACGTGCAAGCTGGGCCTCACCCCATGGGGATCAGGTGTGTGGACACTGACAACAGGAAATGCTCTCAGGGCAACTCTGGCTGAAACTGAGACTCCTTTGTGATGAATAGTAAAATTCTCCATTTGATTTCAGTGAGGCCAAGAGGAAGATACCTTGGAAGGGAAGAGGGATGTTCCCTTTTAAGAGATTTTACTAGGGCTCTTGGAAAATTATGTACTCCAAATCCTTAATAATAAAGGAAAGTGCAGGTCTTTATTGTTAACCTTTTTGTCTAAGATAAACTACTGTGCAAATTATGTCTATTTGTCTATTTGATGTGTTAAGAGGATGAAAGGGATAGTGCTGTCTCTAAAACCACCTGCTTCTCTTTAGAAATTATGTACCTATTATTCTTTTCAGCAGCTGGTCTAATTAAAAGAGGAGCTAAAATACATCCCTGTTTTAGTTTTACAGTCTGCTTACTTTATAGTCACAGACTTTTGCTGAATAATTAGACTGCTGCTTCTACAGAGACAGCATCCTTTTCTACCAGTAGTGTGTGCTTTTCCACAGTGGCAAGTGGAGAGAGGCAAAAAGAAGGGATTTCTATTTAAAAAAAATCAAAGCCAGTGGGAGAACACAGGAGGAAATCTACAATACTAAGTGGAATCTGTCCACTTAATAAATGCACACTAATCCTACCGTCTTTTTAAAATACCTCTTTCCTTTAGTTTCTTCTCAGTATTTATGACCTGCCATTTGTGGTCTTATCATTGGCACTGTGGCCTTGTGGCTGTATTTGAGAAAAGCTGTGGCAGGAAGAAATAGCCAGGTTAAGGCTCTTCGGAGGTTGCCACATTACCTTTCAGGCTTCAATTCTTTCTGGGACAGAGGGCCTTATTCTGGGCAGAAAAAATATGCTAGCATGATCAGGAAGAGAATTTGTTTTCTCTGTGCTGCAAGACAAGAAACAGGAGCAGGTCATGAATGTAGAACTTTTGAGTGTGTGACAGCATTGATGATGCTAGACCTCTGCAATAGGGGAGAATGTTTGGAAATCTGCTGAGAAGAAGCAGCTGCAGTATTGAAATTCATGACCACATAACATGAGAATGTGCTCGTGTCCTAAACCTAGAGGAGTGATGCTGGACCTGGCTTGAGGACTTGCCTCTCCTAATGGTGTGAGACCTGCAACATGCTGACAACTTAACTTGCAGTTAATGTTGCCCAGGTGGAAATAGTCCACACAGACAGCAGCAATCCTCCTCAGATTTTAGTCCTTTAAAGCTAAGTACTACTACTGTGTAGTCCAGCCGTAACCAAGGCCTGAAGATGCCCTCAGTGTGCCAGGCCTCTGTCCCTGCTGATCTCTTGCCTCCCTGCCCTGTGGCCTTCCTTGAAGTCTGCCCCTCACCATGTCCCTGCTTTCGAGGAGGGAGAGGAGCATCCACATGCCCAAGGCAGGTCCTGCTGCTGACAACTGCATCGTTCTGCAGTGGCAGGGGTGCTTCAGGGCTGGTGGAGAGAAAAATCCTGGGTGCTGGCAGGCTTGCAGGGACTCCTGGGAGCTACTTGAAGAGGCCTCAGGGTCAAAAGTGAGTAACCCCATGTTGTTTTTTTTTTTCCAAAATAAAAAGCAAGTCTCTTTCCCTTTGTCCATGCTAGGAACCTAAACATGTGAACTGAAGTAACCCATTTGCTAAGATTGAATGCATCTGGATGTGTCTGAGTGCATCTGGCCTTCACTTCTCTAGACAGAGGCTGGAGGGGGAGGGGAAGGGAGGTTGGGGAGGGTTTAGATAGGCAGAAACACACAAAAACACACATATATTTTTAAGGAAACATGAGTCACTTGCACTCCAAGTTTATTCCAAAAAATAAATTCCCAGACCGCCCTGACTCCTGCCCCCAACTCTCGAGGCAGGCCCTGTGCAACTGGGTGTGATAAATATGGATAAAAATTGGATACATCTGTGGGGAGGAGACAAAAATGCTATTTTCCAACCTGCCCTGACATGTTAAGGCCACCGCACTTCTGAGTCGCTCCCCTGTCTGTGAGAGCCCCTCCTGGCCCCCTGATGCTGCCAGCTGTGTGCCAAGCAAGGGCCACCAGCTGCTCCACCCCAGGCAGGGCAGGGGAGGCATGGCCAGGAGGGGCAGGGGCAAGGGGGACAGCTGACATCCATGTGTCCTGCAGGCTCTTCTCACGCTGCCCCTGGTGTGTGAGGAGTGGGTGTGGGGTGAACCAGCAGCCTCCCTCCAAAGCTCACAGCCCTTGTGTCCCACTGGGCATTGTTGTCCTTCCTCCTGGTGCCCCTTGTCACTGCTGCCGAGGGCACTCAGTGCTGGATTTCCCTGCAGATCCAACTCTTGCCATGAGAGAGATGTGCTGCCCCTCAGGAGGAGGGGTGTATGCCCACCCAGCTGCCTGACAGCCATAGCCTGTGCCCAGGGATGCTCTGCCACTAGCTCTGCGCCACTCCAGCACACAGCACGTGCCATGGAGCCACCTTGCCTGGCCGGTGTGAAAGGTGGCACGTGTCTGAGGGACAGGCCACTGCAGGGACAAGACAGTGCAAGAGGCACAGAGGTGTGGAGAAGCTCTCTGTGCTTGTGACCCAGGGGAAGCTTTGGCAGGAGGCCAGCCCCTCAGGATGGCTGCAGGTGCTGCTGGCCAGCTGGGTGGGCAATGACCTCGGTCATCCCCTGTGTCCTGAGGGGTCGACAGGGGAGGGCACTGCAGTGGCAGAGCCTCTGCTGCAGCCCCTGCTGAGGGGGCCTCTGAAGCACCATCCTTGACAGCAGTTCTTTACAGTCATTGAGATCTGAGTGCCTGCAGATTTGACAGCTGTCCTGGTAAGAGGAGTCAGCAATACTGAAATATGCAGCAGCTTCAAGGGGTGGGTGACTTGAGGGCACCTCACCTCCCAGTCCTTAGGGCTGCAGCTCCCAAGAAAGCAGCCTGCGATGCTGACAGCTGGCTGCTGCAAGCAGGTCTGGACACCTCCAGGTGTAAACAGCCCAGGTTTATGGCCATAACTACAGCAAATTTGCACTCAACAGTAAATGCTGTTTGCTCAACCTTATCAAGATAATGCATGCTAGTTCAGCAGAAACTGGGATGGGGCTTGAGTATAAAAAAGATCGTTCTGCTTTAACAAGGCTTCCCCTTCGAAAGAATAATATTGGCAGAACTAAATCCCAGATTGGAAACAATGTGTGGGTTTTGTTTTCTTTTTTTCCTTCACTTTTTTCTCCTTTGCCTTCATTCTTGGTGTTGGGGCTGGAGAGGAAAATCTCTGTCTTGCCAAACTAAACAAATTACGCTTTACAATTCAGGGACTTAAATGCCTCTTTTTATCATCATTTCCGTAGCACTGAGTGTTGAGAAAATAAAAGGAGTAATAAGCAAATTGATTGCATACCTTTTTCTTAATGGCCACTGGCAAACAATTCCAGCCAGTTGTTTCTCTTTAAGGCTATTAAGTTTGCCTGAAAATCATTCCTGGGTAAACCTACACACACGCACACACACACACACACACTCTCTCCATGCTGACAAGAAAAAAAGTGCATAAAGCAGAGCCCCTTCTTTCTATTACTGCTATCCCTGCAGATCTCCCTGCTTCCCATGACAGTGCATGAGATCAAACCCCTTTGACCACACTGAAGGAGAGGGACCCATTCGACCATGCTGGAACACACACGCTCTCTTACAGTACCTCTTGGCAAGCAGGAGATGAGCAGGAGCTGGAGGAGAGTGAGTCCTACAAGTGTCCAGGGTGCTCGCTCCATACTGCCCAGGCCAGCGCAGCGGTGTGACTGCTCGGCAAGGGAAAGCAGGCAAACAGCTTTTACTGGGACCTCACCAGCTCCAGGCTGCGAGGCATCTCGGATTTCAGACCTCAGCACGCTCCCATCCTCACCAGAGGGGAACTACCTTCAAGAGACTTCTCAGGCGTCCAGAAGCACACGTCACCCCAAACCTCTCCAACTGCTGCCTTAACCCTTTCTGGACTCTGGCAACAGATCCCTTTTGTGATGGCTTTATTGGCTCAGTGCTCAGAACAGAGAGAGCAGCTTTCCTTATGTAAAGAAAGATGGTTTAAATTGGGGAGAAAGAGAAATGCAGATATCTCTCTACATGAGGCATCCGGGTTGCTGATGGTGAGCTGAAGTTACAGACACCTCCAGAAGGAGGCACTTTGTCCTTGCCCCGTCGGGCGTGTGGGGGCTGATGCACGCCGGGGGTGGGTATGGGGTGGGTGCAGAGAGGGATTCCTGTCCCACAATCCCGTGATTGGGCAGCCTGGCCAAGAGACATTGTTCACTTTACGACGTGCTTAAAATAGCTGTGCATTTTTATGGTGGGGCAGATGAATGAATGAGGCTCAGTAAAAGTTCACTCCACAGTGGATGAAAACCACAACACACAAAAGGAATCACTTGGCATACGTGTACTTGTGCTAGTCAAAACCTTTTTACTGACCATTTCTGCCAGAAAATGAAATTTTGGCAAAATTAAAATGTTTTGTCGGAACATGTTGATATTGAGGAAATGTTTAATCCAAACAAAGGGAACCATTTCGTTTGGATTTTATCTTTGTGTCATATTTTGTTTTGCCTTTTCTATTAGCACATGCTACCGACTTTTTTCTGTTCTTCAACCCATATTTCATAGCAGCCTACTTAATTTCCTCTAAAATTTTTAATTAACAATTTTTAATACATTCCAAAGGATATGTTTTTTACCTCTAAATCAGACTTTCTCAATTTGATTTCTATAGCAAAAATTCAAAATTTACATATATTATGAGGAGGAAAAAATGAAAAATTGGCATTTTCTTTGGAGTAGGATATCGAGTAACCCAAAAAGCTTTAACAAATACCCACAGCAGTTTGTAAAACTCAGACATGTTGAGCAGCCTCAAAAAATTGAAAGCCATTGCCACTGGAAGCCTTGAGTAGTTCAGTCTAGTGCAAAACCCCCTAACCTTCAGGTGGTCTTTCATGGGGTGAATTCCTTTCACCAGACATCTCTCTAGTTTAGGCTTGTCTGTCTGCCAGCCTCTTGACTTTACACTGTGAACAGTCTTTTCAGGGTTTGTGCATCTTCCATACAAAACAGTACCAAAGTATTTTTTTCAAAATCTCTTAGCACTGATACAAACCGACCATTGAGAATGCAGTAGAAGATGACCTGAGGTGGGTGCCAAGATTTTGACCATTATGGTGCATAGTCCTTGCTGAGCCAGCCTGGCTGCTGCCCTGGGTTCTTTGCAGCTCAGGAGGAGGTTGCCAAAGCTCTCCAAGTCCCACTGGGCCTTATTATGGCTCAGTTACTACGTTCTCCTGGAGACCTTGATGGAAATCTCTTGCCCCAGGGTCCTGAAACTCTGCCTTGGTGATCCCTTGCTCCTTTCTGATTATTCATATACATGCTCTAAACTCCTTCCTAATTCCAGCTTTGGGTTCCTCTAACAAGCCATTGCTGGTCAGTGGCAGGAGGAAGAAAAAACTAAGGAAAAAACACACCCCAAGAGTAAATGAAAACAGTAAAAACGGGAAGCTCTTACATCTTCACAAAGAAACACTAAGCTATTTTAAAGTCTGTGGAATCATGATTAGTTTATTTCCTAGCCATTCTTTCCAGTAAGCAATTAAATTATTTAAGCTAGTAAGACCTTTTTGGACTGCAAATTGACTTACAGATGTCTGAGGCTTAGATATCTCTGAGGGGGAGGCTCATGGGGATGTAAGCCAAAATCTGGGTTTGGTGTGTAAAGTGAATGGAAATCACAGAGCACTGGATGAGGCTGGACATAGGGAAACAGAATTTTAAGGCCAGACATAGAGGACTTAATACTTGGTTTCATAAAGGCCAGAACCACTGGGAAAAATATATCCACAAGGGCCACAACTATTCATTTGAGTCAGTTCCTGTGATGCATTCAACAGATAGAAAATGAGTAGATGAAGTTGTGTCTTTGCAGGAATCAGCTCTGCAGGGACACTTTCTGTTTTAGGGTGGGAAAATGGTCCTTCTGTACTAAGGAGGTGTGAAGTAAAGGGTTAGCTGGTAGATTTATGACATCTTTTTTTCCTTTTTTTTGTCTCTGAGGGAACGTAATTATGCCAGCAGAAGATATAACCATACTCAGCATTACTCTACAGTGCTTAACTTAGCTTGGCACCTTGCAAAATCAGTTTAGTTGGTGGATCCACTGTCTCCTTAGAGAATGGCTCAGCAACCAAACGAGAATTCAGTGATGAGTCCACAAGTTTGCACGTGGCCTATTTACATGAGTTGTCTGCTGGGTTGCAGGTTTAATCCCAGAGCATTCAGAGTAAATTTAATCCCAGAGTAAATTCAGAGCAATTTACTGCTGAATGTGCTTCTTGCATTCCTGTTAAGAGGCAGGGACCAAACCAGGCATAGTGCACCAGCCAAATATTTCAGGTTGTATGTAATCCCCCATGAAAGAAAGCTAAAAGCTCTTAACCATGTGTCTGTGCTGCTGAGGAATCTCACTGTAGCATTTGGCTTCAAGGTTTGTATGTGCCTTACTGTTGAATGTAAAGGTTTGGAAAGCACATTCCACTGAAACTGAATTGTATAACAGTGCTGCAAACCTGATAGAGTTATTGAGAATTAATAATAACTTCCAAGTACCTAGCAATCCATTTCAACCTAGAGTAAAACTAGACCTTTATAATTAATAATTGACCACTGAGTGAATAATTAATCTGCAATTAATACCACTAGCTCATGTTTCTAATAATTTGCCATGAAATCTGAAAAACAGTCTGTGGTCCAACCTACAAAAACAGTAAGAATGCCATTATTTTATATTGGGGAAAAGTGACACGCAGGGATATGAGCTGAGGCACATATCCTGAAAAACAGTGGCAAGTCCAGAGTGGAACACAGAAACTTCATCCCATTTGGTACTTGTAGCTCTGGACTGTCCTGCTTGAGAGGGCTCAGTGAAGAATAATTAAGGATGGATATATATATATAGTTCTGAATAAATTCAATTTGGACTTGAAATAAAAATGATTGCTTTTCAGTCTTTAACCTTTTAGTGAACTTTTTATTTCCCCCCAAACTATGCAAATCTCTTGTTTCTGTTACTGGAACATTGCCAGAAATAATTGTGCTTTTGTGACTTCTGCTCAGACAGTTCTGTCCCACATGTTCTTGATCATTGTCCGAAGCTCCAGAGGTTCTGCTAGGAGGAAATCTGTGATTTTCAATGTTATTCACTTCTGCTACTACAGATTAGATGCCTTCACAGGACTTCCTTCTTACAAGAACATTTGGAGCCCATTTCTTTTTTATGGGCAATATTCCCACTTAACTAGAGGAGTCTTCTGCCAGAGAAATAGTTTGAATCATCTGGACTCAAAATGCTCCCAAGAAGGTTGTAGGAATTAGATCTTGAACTTTAGTGACTGCCCAATAATACCCATCCCACTCAAACAATGAATGAAGAAACCACTGGAAAGACATCATAAATGAAAATGGACCCATTGAGAGGGTGGAAAGGNCCCCTGACCCAACCACCGTCCGAAACGTATTTATTATTTACAAAATTTCACCAATGCCTACTACCTATGCTAACATGTCATTTCTACTCTAAACCAGTCCTTGAGATCCACCTCAGCAGAAAATGGGGGACGAGAACAAGAACAAGGAACACCAGGGCCACTCCCCAATTCCTCCATCTTGTCTCTTCAAGCCCATATACTAAAATCCTAGATTCTACATTTACATTCTATGATAGACTAAATACTACTTACTTTGAATTCACTCAGCTTGTGATTCTTCATACAATGTGGGTATTCACTCCCATGGGCAGAGGCCAGAATCTGAGTCCTCCTGGGCTCTGTGGGAGGCTGGTTGACCCCCCTGTACAGATCCCAGACCCCCCTGTACAGCCCCCACATTCTCCAGGGCTGTCAGAGGGATATCCTGGACTCCAACAGAAAGGATTTGTATCTCAGGGGGAAATGAAGTTCAGATGAAACTCAGATCTGGCACTTTAGGAGTAACAGCAAGAGAAGTTAGTGAAAGATTATCACTAATATTTTTCTTCTCCCTTCAAAGCATTGTTGTCCAATAGGGAGGATCCTTTTAGAGGAGAGATTATAAAGTGTTTGCCTTTAAAATAAAGCTTTTAAACTAAATTTCAGACCTTACTGGAATATCTGAGGAACATTTTATATGTTCCTAGGATTATCAAGAGTATACTTTGCCCTTTGGTCTTCAAGTTCTGCTGAACATGTTCAATGCAAATATCCAGTATTCATGAATTACACTGGAACTGTGGCAGCCTACCCACACAGGCACCTATAGATAAGGGCCCTTTGTTTGGCTTTTTCTGGCCTGAGCTCTGCAAAATATTCCCACCTTTCTGTGAGGTGTTAATCCCGTGACTGAAGCATTACAGTCCAGGAGATCTATGTGGGTGTGAATAGAAGTGGCCAAAAGAGCAAGGAGCTGCAGTGCCAGAACACAATACAGCCCCTGACGTAATGGGACATGTAAAGACAAGGATAATGCTTTGTTAGAAAGCATTTGTATTTGATAATGTTTGATAATGTATTTGTTAGAAAGATTTTGTCAGGAAAATTGAAACAGTTTACAGTTTACAACTCCAAATATATTTTTGGACAGGTCAGCAGCAAAATATGGCCAGAAAATATGACTGCTTCATGGCACCTACCAAGCAATATGCTTTTTTTCAGTTATTATCATGCCTTTGTCTGGCTGATTTTTTCATTGATCCTTCTGTGTTTCACTTTTGTATGCAGCCTGTGATAATCTTCACCATAGCAACGTGTAGGGAAAGAAACAGGTAGAAGATTTGGCTTGAAATTAAAACTAGCCAGTATTCTATGTAACAATCAGCCAGACACTGAGATTACTGTCTAAGAAGATAATAAAAAAGGTAATAAAAATGTAATTATTTATTTCCCTATGGGGAAATTAACAGCTTGTAGATTCAGTCATTCTTGTTATACACACTTTTAGTTTGAATGTTAACAAATAAGGCTTTCTAGGTTAATGAATAAAACTTTTAAGCTGTATTACAAATTCAAACTGATCACTAAAACATCACAGACACAGAGGATTAGGAATTGTTTTAATTTTATTTAAGTTGGACTTACGTTTTATGGTCCTGGGTACATGTGAATCAGGATGGAAGCCAAGAGAGTAAGTTTTTGGGACAGTAACCTAACCATGTTCCACTGAGAAGGCCAACTGCAGCATAAAGTCCAGTCAGGTGAATGTATGCCTGAAACAAAGGTCAGAAAATGTATGTGGGAAATAATTGGTGGAAGGTCAGCTTTTCAGAGGTGCTCAAAATCTGATTTTTCAAACTGGAGAAGTATAGCAGTTCTGGAAATACAGTTCACACAAGCAGTAACTGTATTGCAGTCAGGTAATGGAGATAATGGAGTGATTGCAGGACTTGAGCAGTGCTGTCTAACAAATTAAAGCGCTTAGTCTGAAGTACTGTTTTTTTTGTCATCTCCTTTTCTCCTTTCATTGATCCTCATAAAAACTGAAATTAAGGCTCACTCTCTCTGTCCCTGTAGGTCAAATTTGCCAAAATGTCCTTAGGAGGGTTCTGTGAAAACAGCTATCTGGGAACAACAGTGAAATTCTAATACCAAGGAGTAACAAAACCATTCACCTTTTATGCAGTTGTTTTAGGTGTCACACAAGTAAATAATAAGGAAATGTACAGTAACACACCATTTATTTTCCTGATGCAACTTTTGGGAATTCTGCCATCCATCATTTAACACCATCTTACACTAATCAGTTCTCAGAATTGTTGTACTTCTCCCTTGGTTCACTTAACTGACTTTGACAAAAAGGGAGAGAGTGAAGTAAGATGACAAAGAAGATAAAAAGAACTATATGTAATGATTCAGAAAGAAAGAGCAAGATTACTGCGACTAATAGATGAAGTGGCTGAGACCTTTCAGACCAGTAGTCTGTTCTGAGAACAGTTGGACAAGGTCACCAGGGGATTGCAAAATATGATCTCGTGTTATAAAAATATATACTGCTCAAAATCCCAGACCAGTGTGCAGTCATGCCATCAATTTTTATTAAAAAAAAAAAAAAAGTCATCTTCAGCTACTGCAAACCCAAGTGCTGAGAAGTGGGTTGCTGAAAAATATCATTTTATCCACTTCTTTTGTCCCTACCAAGCATTGATGTGCCAAGTTGACAGTCCTGGTGGTCCTGCTTCCACACAGTTATCCTCCACATCATCCTTGTCATCTTTGAATTGTAGTGTGCCAGACCACAACTGCTGTTTCACTTAAAAACTTAGAAGAATTTTCCTAACAGTTTTTCTTTCATTATTTTTAGGCAGTGATATTGGGATATCAATCGGGTCATACGTTGTAAATGCTGTCCCTCAATATTTAACCTGTGCATAATTCTGAAGCACAAATCCCACTCACTGCTCTTGCATAATTCATAGGGGAAATTTTGATTTGCATCTGTGACATCACAAACTGTGGCACTTTTCAGGAATGCATCCTCAGCAAATATAGGACATGTTTGTATCAGGAAATCCCCCTCTGTGTATTGAGTACCACAGAAAAATGCATCTTGACACAATTCTGCTACTTACATAGCTATATGAGCTGGGGAGGTTTAGAACACTTACAAGGTGTTACTCAAGTAAAAATACTCTGTATACAAAAAGTGTGAACTAAAATGTTTATTCAGGTTAATAGGAGATCTTGTGTAGCTCATAGGATGTGTGTGTAAAATACCCAAGAAAATACAACACAGTTGGTTGCAATGGTATTTTAAGCTCTGATCTAGCAAAGACTTAAGCATGTGCTTACTTGGGTCACATCAGCAGTGTCAGTGCTGCACATCAGCAGTGAATTCAGTGGGTCTAAATGACTCTTTTAAGTTTTTGAAGTTTAAAAGTACCATTGGATAGCCATAACTGAGACTGGGAGGAGTGACAATGCCAAGGGTGACGTGGAAAGTTTTCTGCCCAAGCCCTGGGCTTCCCTCACCTGCAGAGATGTGAAGCATTGCTATCAGTAGTGCAGTTGCTGCCTCAGCCCTCATTTTGTAGTGTGCTGCCTGCTTTGTACAAGAAATAAAAAGAAATAGATTCCATCAGAACTGATTTGTCTCTCGGATTACCAGCAGACTAGCATCAGAACACTGCTTCAGAGACACTGGAAGAGTGACAGGATTTCTGATTTCTAAATCCTTCAACATACATTGTTAATAAGTGTATCAGAGTTTTTAGAAAGTATTTGTGAAGAAGCCTCCAAGGTTAGAAACCAACACCGCTGGTTTGCTTTAAAGATTGAAAAAACTCAGTTGAAACAAAAGTGGAAGATTTTTCCATACTGTTGTTGCTCCCCTTGGCTTTTAGCATTCAGTGGCGTGCAAGTTAACAGAGAGGATATTGATTTTTACTGCTTTGAACATTTCTTCCTAGAAAAGGAACAATAAAAAGGAGTAGAGAAGAAATAATAGCAATTCTTGTTTTCTCCAGCAGGGCTTTGATCTTACAAGTTTGAGCAGTAAAAGAAAAGAATCATCTATTCCATTGCACTTTGTCCTGCTTGAAAACCTACCTTTCTCCATCTTTGTTATTATTTCTCTGTCTTGAAGCCACAATGCAAGCACATGCCTCATGACAGATTTAAACTTCCTATATGACACCTTTACAAACTTCTATTGCACTATAACACAAAGAAACAGTCAAGAAAAGCAAAAGTCTGCTCTTTCTACAAAAAATTCTACACAGAAAAATCTGTTTCAAGTAGTTTAAACTGCTTCAGGAAGGACCTTAGACAGGCCAGTCTTAGATCCAGTAGAGAATTTTTAGTTTGTGCTGCGAGATCATTGACTATTGTGGGGGAGTTGTTCCTATATATTTGGTTCTGTCCATAATGCCATTGTTTATATTCAGTCACTGTTTTCTGTGTGAAGAATCTCTTGGCCATTGACATTTGTTTTAGATTTCTTTTCATGTATTTTTAATCAAAGGAAAACTTGATCCAAAGCCAGGCAGATTGTGCTGGTTTGGGCCACCATTCATCATGAGGCACAATATTGTCTGTTTCTGCAAAATGCATGTGCCAGAAAGGTGGCAGGATCCGGCCTTTGGTGCCAGCCCTGCTCTGCTGTTGTAACAGAGTAAAGCTGCTTTATGTGTTCTATAATTTTATCAACCAAAATAAGCCACGTGGGCCTCGCTGTAAACAATAAATGGAATCAGATGCCTAAGAAAGAGATCTGCATATTTCCACCTAACTGGAGTATATTTGGTATTATCCTCTTCCTCCCTGTGATCATAACAAAGGTGGATCCACTGCTTTCTTTTACAGCTTTTCTTTTTGAACTATGATCTATAACTTGCATAAAGAAAAAGAAAATATACATCAAAATGTCTTAATAAACAGCACTCAAAAATAAGTTGGTGAGACTTTTTTTCCCCTGCGTGTAGGCACAGAGTAAAGATTTTAATCAGTTTAAGATTTCTTTATAAGGTCACAGTGCTCAGTGTGATTAACTAGATATGAAATCTGGCAGGCAATATATTCATAATATGATCTAATCATCTTTGGTAGTGCTGGGAGGGAAAGAAAGAAATTGGCTGAGAGAAGATTGCTTAGAAGTTGGCAACCTTGCAAATACTGTGACTTCTCTATGGAAATCTCATCAGAATGATGAGCCAGCCATCTTTTCCAAGCTTGTGCAGAAATTTTCCTTTCAAAATATTTGTGCCTCAGAGATAATGGATGACTTCTATTACTGGATGGCTCCTGCAGAGCACTTTCAGGACTAACCTGAAGTATCCCCTGCTATTTCATTATTGGACCACAAACTGCTTTGCCAAAAAGCCTCACTCCTCAATCTTGCCCTTTTTTTCAGGTCTAAGGCTCATAGACCTGCTGGAATGTTGTCACACAAATGCAGCGAGGCCAGACAAGATTAAGTATCCTCTTTGTTTAGCATTCTGCCTCCAGAAATGACCAGATAATTCCTTGTTACTTCAACAGATAAACCCAGTAAACTCATTGGGATAACCTTTCTAGCTCACAGTTTTATCTTGTTCTTTGCTAATAAAGGCCATCTTAGCTCCTGAAGTATTTTTGTTTTAGTAATTATGCTTTTTACCTCTCGCTCTCTCTATATATATATGTTTAATTCCTCTTTTAAATGTATTAGGGTTTTGTTCCCAAAAATATGTGGTGGAATTGATTGCTTATCTAACTTTGCACCAAGAAAAGCTTATGTAGTCAGCTTTGAGCTTCTTACATTCTCTTTCATTAAATTACCCTTTGGTTCCCCAAAAACAAGACAAACTGTTAAACCATATCTTGCTAGCACTTTCTTGACTCATCAGGTTGCTATTTTTTGTTAAGACAACACTCACCAACTTTTTAATTGCCACCAAAGTTTAGTGTTCTTTACCCAGCCTCTCCCCTTTTCCTCTACATCCTTTAGTTCCACAATATCCATTTGCAGTGATTGGGATGAGGTGAGTATCCACCCCACAGGGGTCATTCCACTGATTAGATCAAAGCATTGCATCACTCTCCTGATCATGCTCCCCTCTGCCCATTCTTGCTGGTGTGCTGGAATGCAGCTGCCACTTTGGCCTGCCCAGAGCAGGATCCAGCTCATTTTCCTGCTCTTTCTTCCTATCTCTCAGACAGTTTTGACCCATAAACTTTGTTTCTGAGAAATATTTGTTTAAATTTATTTCTGCCCTTTTATAAGGCACCTCAGAAGAGGCTGCAGGGAAGTCTGAACTAAGACAACCACCCATCCTCTACCCACTGCTTTACTCTCTTGCAAACTCACAGTTGTTTTGTCTTGCAATGCCCCTTATTATTCTTAGCCCAGAGGCCCTCCCAGTACCAGCACAGCTGCCACTGCCACTGTCCTCATCTGCTGCAGCCTCAGATGGCTCCTGCTGAACTTCTCTTTTCACCTGTACAGTTCCATTATTTATGATGTGGATCTCCCATGCAGCCCTATTGGTATGAGCAATCATTGTGAACATCACCTACTTTTACCAGAGAAATCTTTTTGTTTTTTCAATATGTCTCCATGCCCTTCTTCCCTATAGGCTCAAATATGCAGGCACTAGGTCCCTTTGCAACGTCAGTATCAAGTGTCTGAAATTCTTGCACCAAAAATATTGTTTACCATACAAATGAGAAATGATAGCACTACTGTCAGTAAAGAATGCTTCATCATTCTGTAAGGCTTTGGCTATGTGACAAAGGGAAAATATTCAGGAAAAGAGAGCATTTTCCCAGTGTTGGTAAAATGTTCAATAAAATAAATATGATCTCCCCAGAGATCACGGGCAATGAACATCCAATTTCAGCCTTTACAGGAAAGTGTCACTGTTTCTTTCATTCTTTGTAACTCCACAGAATAAGGGATGTATTTATAGAAGATTAATATCTAGATAGTGGGTTTCCCAGGAAAGATATTTACCATTGCTATGCTTTCTTTTGACTCTTCATAAATTTTCACATGGGTGTTCTCAGTATTAGCTGCCAGACAGTTATTTGGTGCAGCCTTGGGCACACACTATTCTTAGAAACATAGAATCCTAATATATCCTGAATTGGAAGGGATCCACAAAGATCAAAATTGGACCAAAGTCCAACTCCTGGCCCTAGACCAGAAAAACACTCTCTATGCCCAAGAGTGTTGTCCCAAAGCTTCTTGAACTCTGCCAGGTTGGTGACGTGACCACTTCCCTGGGGAATCTCTCCCAGTGCCCAACCACCTTCTGGGTGAAAAACCTTTCCCTAATATCTTAATATTAATAACTTAAACCTCTCATGATATAGCTTTATGTCATTCCCTCAACTTCTGTCACTGGTCACCAAAAAGAAGATTCTCACTATTGGAGATATCCTTTAGCATTGCAAATTGCCTTCAGTTTACCCATTTATCTGTTGTGTAAAATAACTTCTTAATTTCTGAAGCACAGAACTAAACTGGTGATGAGCCAGTGTGACAGTGAATGCCATACCACACTCTAAGAGTACTTCTACACGAAGCAGAAACCCAGCTTTGGAGCAAGGGCTTCAGTCCCAAGCATGAACCCTGGTGTCCAGAGCTGCTCTGCCATGGGAAATGGGGCTTCTCGACAAGTGCCTACCAGAAAAAAGAGGTGCCACTCCTTCAGACTTACTGACAGCCTGCCTAAGGGAAACACTCTGGGAGGAAGGGCTGGCTAACAGGTGTTCATGAGCTTCTCCAACTTCACTGCAAGAGTGAAGTGAAACATGCTTAACATCAAAACAAAAGGACCAGATGTTGGCAGTGGGCTGTACAAAACTGAGGAATTCTAAAACTGAGGAATTCACAAAGGACAGGAAATCTTAGCAGGTGAGAGGATCAAAGAAATGTTTTCACAGCAGAAGGTCTTCTCTTAATGTGTGGGAATAGGTAGTCAAAGCAAGCTGTTCTTCAACGAGGAAGAAAAGAGAGAGAGAAAAAAATACCATGACTGAAGAACAAAGAAAATTGTATTTATTGTTCAATTCAAATATCTGTCAAAGAAAACCAAGATACATTTTTTTCTACTTTGTTCACTACTTTTTATTATGTTTGCTCTTATTTAAGTAAATCATTGTATTTTGCAAGGTTTTACATTCAAAGCATTTACTTTCTCTGTCATGGGAGTTACATTATTCCTAACACCCTCCAGGCAGAAATGGCAGAGAGAGGCTCCTACTCCCATATCCCACAGGATGGCAGCAGCCAAGATGCCAGTGCTTCCATAGGGGCACTTTGGGCACAGCACTGGTCTGAAGAGGTGACTTAGCACCTCTACAAACAGTGTCACACAGCCAGGAAGGGAGGGCACCTTACAGGGAGAGCCAGTCATGGCCTGGGGGTGGCTGGTCTGGGCAGCTGCACCAAAAACAGGCAAACCCATCCTGTGGTGGAGCACACACAGTTAAGAAACCTCTCAGAGAGATGCTTATCTTCATAAGGATAATGGTTACCATTGAATGGGTCCTGAAATGCTTTCTTGAATGGAGATGGACTGGAATATCATATCTATAATATATATCATATCAATCATATATCATATCATATCTTGTATCGTATCGTATCATATCAATCATGTCATATCTCAAGATAATAATCTGGTTTTAACTGGCCCACCAAGTGTGAGGTTTAAAAAGTTTTCAGATGTCTCCAGAAGTGTGGTTATTTCTGGCATAAGGGATTAGCCGTTGTTTTTTTTTTTTCCCTTATCCTTTGTTTTTTCTTTCCTAACTCAGCCTCTATCCCTGTGTAATAGAAAGAAAAGACGTGATCACAATTTCATGGCTAATGATATGGCAAAGTTCACAGGCAGAGGAAAATTATTGATCAGGCCAAGTGATATAGCTGGAAAAAAACAGACAAGCTTTCAAGCACACAATCATAAACGAGCCCAGAAGCTTGTCAGTTTTTCCCAGCTGTGGAACTTGGTATTATGAGAGCTATTTCCTCTCTCTGTGACCTGGTTTGTGTGGATCCTCTGGGGGCACAGAAGGAGAACATGCTGGGAGCAAGGGAGCCCAGCAAAGTGTTCTAGCATCCCACTTCATAAACTGGCACAGCCTTGGATGAAAAATGTCTTGTTGCCCTGAAATCGCTCTTAATTCAATCCACAATAAAATCACTTGCAAATAAAAGCTTTCCTTCATGAAATCCAAAATAGATGATATTGTCTCAAAATTTATGAAAGGCAAAGCTGAAGCTATGGAAAGAAAACTAATCCTACAGATCTTTTTCTCTGCCCTTCCCCCAGCAGTTCAGTTCAGCCTTGCCCCATGCCCACCCGGCAGGGGTAGTCCTGTCCATTTGCCTTTCCCCTCAGATTTAACCCACAGGAGGGTTCAGCTAGGCAGATTACCACAGGTAATGATCCTTATTACCACAGGTAACCATCAGGCAGGTCTGATCCTTCTCCCCAAAATCCATTTATTTCTTTTCTATCCAGACAAAATCCGTATTATTCTTCATTAAAATATGGGTCCTTTGACTTTCCCTGCATTGTAGCAGGTTATTTCCTGTTCTTCTCTGACCACTTGCCCATGCACTGTGCATCTTTCCACATCCTCTCACAGCCATAAATGTGTATAACTTTGCATTCGTGACCTTAGACTGAACCCCACACATCACAGTAATCTTAACAAGTGTGCTTGCAATTAGCATCTCTGTGAGATAACCCCATATATCTGCTGACTGGATTTCAGCTGAAAGAAGATACAAAAGGAATTAAACACTTTATGGCAATTGAAGATTTAGCAGTGTTGGCTGTGAACATCTTTCTTCTTAACACACTCGAGTAAGTGTCCTACTCTCACGCCTCATAGCAATAATGAATGCTTTCTCACAGCTCTGAGCAAGGAGATGATGACTATATCTCATTTTTTACTTGAGGGGCTGAGACAGATGGGCTGACAGATTAAGTTCACAAGTGTATTTGTCAACAAGGTCCAAAATTAGATGTTTAGACTTTTTTTGTTGTTGTTTCTTTTTTGTTTGCTTTTAAATTTTCTTGTTTCTTCTAAGAGCACCAGAGTAGACTCCCATTGGCTTCCATTACTGCTGTCAGTGACAATCCTTCTGGTGGTGAAATTGTTGGAGGCCAAGTGAGGAATCCAGAAAAAACAAATTCAAACAAGTGAAAAGCTTGGCTTAAGTAACCCAGACAAAGTGTTTGGGTTTTCTGTGCCACTCTTTAACAGAGCTGTAGATAAAATCTGCTGGAGTCTGCCTGTTAGAGCAGAAGGCATCCTCTCTTTCTTGTATTCCCTGATTTAATTCTCCACAATACTGCCAATTTCTGCAGGCTGTGAGGCAGATGTCTGACCACTTCCTACCCTTGGTTGAACACCATAAGGCAACATTTTACGAAGCTCCCTCCGTTTGTGTCATTTTGCACAAGATAAGCAAAGCACTTGGTAGAAATGCTTGTTTGGATGATGCGCCTTTGTTCAGGACTTTCAGTGCTCCTAGGAAACCCTGCTGTCTGGGCAATTGCTGTTTTGTTTTTATTCCATTATTTTAAACATTCTGAGACATTTCAAGTCCAGAACGAGCTGCAAGGTCGGCTTCTCAAGGCTGGGGTGAGACGTGCTGCTGGGCTGCCTGTGATTTGGTGACTCTCCAGCCAGAAACTTCTGCCTTGACTTGAGGCTCCTTTCTGACATTTGCTGAGATATAAGGAGAAGCAGAAAGGAGAAATGGCAAAAGGAAGTGCAGGGTGAGTCTGTGCTGTCCTTGTTCCTTTCAGAAAAAAATAAGAAAAGGCTTGAAAAGTGGGACATTTTCTCCCTCCTGAAAAACCTCCATTCTCTTCTTATTCTTAGCCTTTCAAGCATCAGAAAGGTCAAGACTTAGCAGAACTGCTTTTCCTTGTGGAAATGCAAGGATATCTGTGTTACTGGCTGTATAGAGCAGGCTGAGATGAGTCTTCAGCAAACTGGGTTTTTTTCCTCCAGCTGTCTTACAGCAGTGTTGCATTAAACTTGTACTAACAAAAGCCAGAATTTTAAACAGTCAAGATATAATTTACTTTTTCTCTAAGTTATTTTTGCCATGCCTTTATCATGGATATCATAATCCTATTAGTAAGCTGTCCAGAGGGCTATCAGGAAAACGAGTAGAGACAAAATCTGAATTTTTCATGTGCAAGGTATGTGCTGAAAAGTTCTCTGAGAATATCTGTAAAATGCAAACACTTTCAGGCATTCTTATAGATAGAAGAATGCAAAGCAAAGACATGGACTTATGTGTTCCTCCCTCAGTATCATCTACAAAAGCTGGGAAAAGCTGTGGTTAAGTTCACCATGGAGGCATTTAAAAGGCATGTAGACAAGGTTCTTAGGGACATGGCATGGTGGTGGAGTTGTCACTGGTAGGTTTATGTTGGATTAGATCTTTTACGACCTAAATATTCCTATAATTCTAAGAGTTTTCTGATTTCTCCTGCTCTGGTTGCTTTCCATAAGCAAGAGGCACACAGCTGATGTAGGGAAAACCAAAAGCCTTTCAGCCTTCAAAAGATGTCCATCTGAACAATAATACCTCTGATCCCACTGTTATTTCAAAAATCTTGGGCTGCCTCAGGAAATGGTGCCACAGGGACCCTGAGCAGCACTGAACCAGAGTTCATCACAGATGGAAGCTGTTCATCTGTGCACAAAATAGGAAATGGGTGAGGGTCAAAACTCTGCACTGTGTTGTCCTCTAAAAGCTGCTGTAACACGAGAGCCCTGGTCCTGAACAAAGCTGTGTGAAATGTGCTCAGCTGAAACACAGCATTGCAGGGAATGAATGTTACACACTTGAGAACTTTGGTCAAAAAGGATCCCTTTGTCCAGAAGGTACCTGGCCCCAGTTGTGAGGAAATTTGGATGTAATAGTGAAAAACATAAACTGCCTTTTTATTTATTCATTTATTTATTTATTTTTAACTTGGAAATTGCTGAAGCTGAGGGAACAGAAATCCGCTAAGACAGAAGCCAAGGGAAAAGGTTGTCATTATTCTCATTTACTCTTTTACTCTCTCTTCGTGATGCCTTGCCAGGACACACATTGAAAAGTTTACCAGGTCCTTGAATGAAGGAACACAACTCTCTGTACAATGAAGGCAGGTATATTTCAGTGTGACACCAGGGAGAGATACTCAACAATGATGTCTTTTGTACAAATGAGAGGCTTTATTCAAGAGGAAGATAGCTGTGATGCTGATAAAACTAATAATTTGTAACTTTGAGATTATGTTTTTCCTCCAAAAGTCCTCACAAAGGAGGGTATTCTTATCCTATCATTATAGCAAAAGGGAACTATTACAACAAGGAATGAAGGAACTAGTCTACGATCAAATGGTAGATTGTGGGAGAGAAACAACCACTGTCCTGTTCCTGTCCAGCATGTTTAGCCTGCCTCAGGAAACAAGCTGAAGATAAGAGCCTGTTTCCTCAGTCTGGTCTTCTGAGGGAGGAATTAACACTTATGAAATTTCATCTTCTCCCTCCAGTGCTGCTGATACTCTTCATGCCCTCTTGCCAGGCTGGTATGGTTTCTCCAAACCCTGGGCAGCCTGGACACAGGAACAGCATCAGCAAAGAGGGCAGGTTTGCTGTGACTGTCACTGCTTTGCTGCAGTGCAGTCAGTGCTCTGAGCAGTGAGCTACACAAAGATCTTGTACACACACCCAGCACAGCTCACACACAGCTCACAGCTCACACACAGCTCACACACAGCTCACACACAGCTCACAGCTCACAGCTCACACACAGCTCACAGCTCACACACAACTCACAGCTCACACAGAGCTCACACACAGCTC
>VXBR01012330.1:126294-139494 GCA_013400215.1 Cisticola juncidis | reverse complement strand
CCCTGGCACTGCACTGGCCCCTGGCAGCCCTGCAGATCCCTCGGTGCCCTTCCCTGGGGTCACCCAGCCCATCCCTCCCCTGGGGCATTCCTGGCAGGATGGTGACGCTGTGACTGGGATGCTCACCCAGTCCGTGCCTTTATATAAATTATTATCTGATATTGTGCCAGACAGAAATACAGCAGCGTGTAAGGAACAGTGGATGCTTTGTACAAGAGGGTCATGATAGATAAAAATGGTAATGGGCACTGTAGTGCCATAATCAAAGCCTAATTGTCTCATTAATTAAGAAGAATATTCGGTTATGTATTGGGTCCTGAAGTGATTATGACTCAAATGCCTACGAGAACTCATGGATTTATCCTCTGCCTTGCAGTTTGCAGCCAGGAGAAGCATTTGGTGGAGGTCAAACGGTTCAATCGCTGCTCTAAAATGCAGTGGAACTTTAGGCATGAATAATCCTGGCCCGCAGCCCTCGGAGCCGCTCCCGCCGCCTCCAGCGGCACCGGGAAACCCCCGCGATCCCAAATCCTCCGCCGCTGCCAGAATCCTGCCCTGGGGATGGGCCAGGGGCACCTCGGGGTCCCGGGGTTCATTCACCACCCTTTGCTCGCAGGGCAAACTCCCAGGGCCTCCTCCCCTCCCCTTCTTGCACCGATCCGATTTTCCCAAATTTCTGCCAAACGGGGCCGCTGTAGCAGAGGCTGTTCCGGGGTAATTAGATCGGGATTCGAGCAATTTGCTGTAGGGCCTGATCTCAGACCATCCTTCACACATGTCTGTGCTAGATCTGTCTTTAAATTATAATGTAATGAGCTTGGCAGCCCCATTAATAATCCAGCAAATCATGGCAGAGCGTGGTTTGATTTCATCGCTGCAACGTGCGCAATTGAGGACAAGGAGGTGATTGCCACAAGTTTCTGCCCTGTTTAATCATAAAAATCAAACAGGAGGATATATGAGCTTCTAAAATTAAAAATACTTGAGCTCCTTTACAGCAATAAAATGGATTTAACACAGGAAGCTCAATAATTTATTTTGAGGTGACACAACTTTGTAAAATATCATTAGGGCCGTACCTCTGGGGGTTATTTTATTTAAACGCTGGAGTTTCTGGGTTTAATGAGTGAGCCTTGGCCTCCCTTCCCGTGGGTGAGATGGGCCTGGGCCAGGAGCAGGCAGCTCCATTCCCCAGCCTGAGTTCCAGCCTGGACCATGGTGCTGCTGCAGACCCAGCCCTGCCTACGAGTCCTTTCTCATCCCTCTCCTTCTAATAAAAACATCAAAAAGAGAAATAGGACACAAACAGAAATGTTCTTGGTTTTATACTCTGTGCAGAGCAAATGTAAATGGAGAGAGAGTTTGGGTGGAGGGGAGGGCAGGGACCCAGCTGGCTCCTGCAGGGCTGAGCACTGGGGTTGGGAAGGGAGGGAGCACTGGGAATACTGGGGAGCAGCAGCCCTGAGCCCAGGGAGGCTGGACTGGGCTGCCAGGGGGACTGGGGCACCATCCTGGGCTGCCAGGGGGACAGGGACACCATCCTGGGCTGCCAGGGGGACTGGGGCATCACCCTGGGCTGCCAGGGGGACTGGGGCACCATCCTGGGCTGCCAGGGGGACAGGGGCATCATCCTGGGCTGCCAGGGGGACTGGGGCATCACCCTGGGCTACCAGGGCACGAGGACTGGGGCATCCCAAGTTTCCAGGGCATGGGGACAGGGGCACCATCCTGGGCTGCCAGGGCACGGGAACAGGGACATCCTGTGCTTCCAGCGGTCTCCAGGGTCACAGGAAGGGCCAGGCCAGCCCTGCCAGCCCATCCTTTGATATTCCATGCTCTGCAATCCCAAACGTCCTCCTGAGCAGCGGGAGACACACAAACACCAGCGTAAGGGATCTGTTGTTTCCCTCCTCTCACATACAGAGATAAATATAGACTCAGTGAGGGTGAGAGACAGCGAATTAAAATTCCAAAGAAAATGTCTCTTTGCAAGTTCTGCTGCTCATTGCCATGAGGAAACACCCAGAGTTTCCAGTACCAGAGGGAGGATACTGGTCCAGACAGACCCGGGAGCAGCTCAGGAGCCAGGGGTACTGGGGAGACACAAAAGATTCTCCCTAAGGCAGTTCTGGCCAAAGCAGGTGCCAGGGAGCAGTGACCCTGCCCCCCCCTCCCCTCCCCTCCCCTCCCCTCCCCGGGTCCCCCTGGACAGGGCAGGGGGTGGGGATGGGGCAGAGCCTCACCAGGGAGTGCTGAGCTCCCTCCTCACACACAGGGAGCTTCCAGCTCCGAACCCGCTCTGCTTTTATCTCACCTTTCATCAGACAGGCAGTAAAAAGATAACTTGGTCTTTCACAGCTTGACCTGAATCGGCAAGGCTGGCAGAAGTAAACATCTCCTGCTTCCCCCGGAACAATTTGATATGCAGCTCTGAGAGAGGCTAAAAAAAGAACCCTTTCATCTTCCTTTCCTGAAGTCATTTTTTTTATCATATTCTAAATTCATAGATAAAACCCCAGGCAATTCCATTGGATTAAGAATGACCACAAACATCACAGAGTGTCTCCCCATGACATTAATATGCTGGTAATTGATATATTCGCTCTGTGCCTTCTCCTGGGGTTGGGATCACTGTCATTACCCTGGCGCAGTCTATCTGCTCACATCTCCCTGCACACACACGGCACAGGTGTGTGTTTATCTCCAGAGCCAAAATCCAGCAGAACACTGAATTATTCTGCCTGCTCAGGAGCCAGTCTGCCCTCGGTGCTGTTCCCTGATTGCTTCCCTGCAAAGCCAAGGGTGGCCAGGAGGGTGTGGGAGCCCCGTGCCAGGGCTGGCACTGCTGCAGGGCAGGGCTGGAGCCCTGGGGTGGCCTCGGGGCTCCCCCAAACATTCCCCAGTATGAACTCCCCCCCTGCAGGAGGTGCCTGCTCAGCACTGGAAAATCAACTGCTGCATTTAATCAGAGAACCAACCCAGAACACTCTGTCTCTGACTTGTTCTTGTTCCTTTTGGGAAGCCCTGGTGTCCTTTTCCTACAGCACCAGAGCCCCTGTCTGTCCAAAATGGTCCCTAATGGCCGTGGTCCCCTGCCCAGCTAAGAGTGTCCCATCCAGTCCTCTCAAAACAAACAAATTCCCCATCTGGGGCAAAAGTGAAACCCTGGATAAAAGGGGAGGTATGATAGAAAGGGAGGAAAGTGATAAAAAAGCATGATTAAAAAAAAGAGATAAAATCAGGATAAAAAGTTCTTAATACAACTCTGCCAGGCAGGGGGTGGATCTAATTGTCCCTTTAAATAGACCCAGGCTCTGGTTTTATTCTGCTGTTTAAGAACAAGAGTAATTCCTACGGGAGCCCGTGGTAGGTGTAACCCTCCTGTGGGATGGAGAAGCATCCCTGCAGCTGGCCCTGGATCAGGGGCCAGGAAAGCTGTGGTGTCCAACAGGGCTGAGTGTGCCCTGCCTTGTGTCACAGCAACCCCTGGGATGCTCCAGCTGGGGGCACTTCCACTCTGGGGAAGAGTGGCTGGAAAGGGCCTAAGGGTGCTGAACATCAGCCCAGATGTGTGCCAGTGGATAAGAAGGCTGTTGGCATCTGGGCTGTGCCAGTCTCAGTGTGGTCACTGGAGCAGGGCCCACAGTGCCGTCCCCTGTGCTGGCACTGCTGGGACACTTCAGTCCTGAGGGCAGTTTTGGGCCCATCACTCCCAAAAGGACATTCTGGTGCTGGAAAATGTCTACAGAAGGGTCATGGAGCTGGGGAAGGGGCTGGGGAAGGGGCTGGGGAACAAGTTCTCTGAGGAGCAGCTGAGGGAGCTGGAGGGTCTTTTCCAGCCCCAATGATTCTGTGAAATCAAAGCTGAGAAACCCTCCCAGCCCCTGGAAAAGCTGCTCCCGGCACNGGGGCTGGGGCTGGGGAAGGGTCATGGAGCTGGGGAAGGGGCTGGACCTGGGCAAGGGGCTGGGGAAGGGTCATGGAGCTCCAGTCCCCACCAGAGCTCCCCGGGGGACACAGGAACACCCTGGAGGAGATTTGGGGTCCTTGTTTGCCCTCCCTGAGGAGGGAGGATTTGGGGTTAATCCCGGTGCCCTCCCTCCCCTGTCAGCTGAGGAAACACGGCCCGAGAGGAGGGGAGGGAGAGCTCCGCGCTGACCTTTGCCGGTGATTAATCCTGAAGTGTGAGAATCTGTTTGCTCGCAGCCTGGAACAGGGACTGCAAATGATCACCCAGAGATAGGCTCGGGGCTTGGGGTTTTTTTTCTCTCCTTTTTTCTCTCGGTAACAATTTTCCTGCCCAGCTCTGGCAGCTGAAATTGCATTTGACTTGAGCTTCTTGGATCTTCACAGCACGGAAAACCAAAGAAAATTAAAGGACAGCGATTTTTGCATAATTTCATTCATACTAAGATTTTCCAATTAGGAAGGCATAAATTGATCCTCTTTGCTTTAATATCTTGTGCTTTTTTCCCCCGCACAGATAGCAGCTGAGTTTTAATTCATTTTAATTCTATTACCATCCATAACACCATGCACTGTGATAAGTATCTCTCCGGTACACAAATGCCTTTGAGAACTACCCATCAAGTACTTATTTAACCTCATTGTCGAGGGAATAATGGCATTTCCTGCATGTGTTTATTTTGCCTCATTTATGGAGCAAATTAACTTTTTTACACAAACACACCGGTGGTTTTTTCCACTGACATTGTTCCCAGCGAGGCTCCACTTTCTGGCTGGCGTTCCCTGAAGGTTTCCTACATCTCTGTTAGTGCAGCACTCAGTGCCTGAACCAGACTTTTATTCTCAGCATTATTATTAAACATGATTGCAATGTGACACAAATTTCACTGAGGTGGGTGGGATCGAACCCTTACAGGAAATGCAGCACGTTTAAATTATGATGGGGATGAAAATTCGGTCTTTTAGAACAGAAATGCCAAGTTTCTGTGTAGCAACGTGCTGCATTGTATGTGCTGCATAATGCTAACGAGAAGAAAAGATCTTTTATTGTTGTTATCCAGCTCCTCACGAGGGCCTTCACAGGGAAAATTATGTAAGTGAATCTAAGTGCTCTGAAAACTCCTTCAGAGTGATGGATTTTTTTTATTATGGGAATAAAACTGCTGCAGTCGATCCCAGTGACAGAGCCCTGCTGGAAACAGCCCCGGGCTGCTCTGGGAAGGGACCCTGGGGCAGCGCTGGGGACTCACCGGGCTGCAGGAGGGGACAGCTGGGGCTGGCACCACTCCAAGGTCCAGAGGTCCTGGGCAGTGTCCTGGAGACCAGCCCTGGCACTGACCAGCTCTGGCACTGCTGGTTGTCACCACAGGCTCCCACCCATGGCACTGCCACATCCAGCTGGGAACGGAGAGCTGGGATCTGGGCAGGAATGGAGAGCAGGAGTATGAGCAGGAATGGAAAGAACTGGGAGCCTGAGCAGCCTGAGAGAGAACCAGGAGCCTGAGCAGCCCTGGTGTCCCTGGCAGTGCCCAGCCTGTCCAGCCCCGTGTCCCTCAGGCAGCAGCAGTGTCCAGCCCTGGTGTCCCTGGGGCAGCAGCATTGTCCAGCTCTGGTGGGAGGTGTGACCTGGGGCAGGACAGTCCCCCTGAGCCCTCCAGCCGGTGCCAGCCCTGGGTTGCTCCCCTGGCTTTGCTGTCCCCGGGTGTTCCCTTGGTGCTGCTCCCACGCTCCAGGGCAGCCAGGGCTGCGGGCAGGGGGTGTCACCACCCCAGCTCTGGGGGGAGGGACCCCAGGGGACCCCACAGGTTTGGTTTGAAGGGCGTTGCACTCACCCCCAGCAGTCTGTGCCGCTGTTCAGGAGTTTGTCACCCTCAGTGATTAATGCCCTGCACCCACAGCACTGCCCTTTCCTGCTGCCACAGCAGCTGACGACAGCAAACCAGTTAATTATGGGCCTAATTAAAATATTAATGTGCTCTGTACCGGCAGTGGATGCACTCGTGTTCTGTCTCCCCCGTTATTGCCCCAGGGCTGGGGCAGGCACACCCTGGGAAGGGCTCACACGGTGCTTTGCACCTTGTGGGGATGGACATTTCTCCATAGAGCTGGAATTTGCAGTTTGGCTGGGAGGGACTGGGCAGCCTGGGGTTCATTTTTGCAGACCAAACCCCAAACTCCTGTCTTGGCACCCGGAGGTTCCAGGGCTGGCTCTGTGCAGGTCCAGAAGGATCCCTGGGGGTTCCCTCCCACTCAGACATTCCCCGATTCTGGGTTCTGTGCTGGTGTCACTTTGTCCCTCTCTACATCTCCATCCCGGCGTTGTCCCTGTTGTCACCAGGACAGGCTGCCAGGCAGGTGGGAACAAACCCCCCGTGCTGCAGGCTGTGTTCTCACCTCCTTTGTCTCCCTGCCCACTCTCCAGCGCTTCTCACACTCAGCGGGGTTTTTTCCCTTCCGTTTAAAATGTAAAAGTTTGAGAAGTTATTTTTCTGCAAATAATTAATCATGTTCATGCATTCCTGGGTCTTCACCTCTTGTCACAGAAAAAACAAAATGGAAAATAGAACCATATGGAGGAGGCAGTAATAACAGGATAAAATACTGCTGACCTCTTCATGCCTTCACTTGAAATTAGCATTTATTTTTTTCCTTGTTTGATGCTCTGTCATTACAGGGTATGTATGTGTTTTCGTTTTTTTATTAATAAACATGGTAATTTAACAAGCAGGTTAATGGCAGTTTTAATGAGAAAGAATATTAATTGGACAGGCTGGGGGGATCTTGGGGCAGCTGCAGCTTTTTCCTTCGGATCTCGCTCACTCCATCCTCGAAAATACCCAGCATATGTGCCAGGGGTTGGGGGGTTGTTTCCAGTTGTTGACAGCCAATGCCCACAGCTTGTACGATTTTGTTCAGTTCCACTGAGCCCTTTGCACAAATGTGGTTTTGGGCTGCCCCAGCCTGGGATTTGCACATTGCCAAATCTTCAAAGGTTTGCATAAACAGGAGCCTTGCTCTGGGTAAGGCAGACAATGTGACCATCTGCCTTTCTTCTGCAGCCAAAGGAAAATCACAGCAAGTGTGGGGCTTGTCATACACAGCAGAGCCCTGGGTACCCTCTCCTCTCCTCTCCTCTCCTCTCCTCTCCTCTCATTTCTGGAGCTCTTTGTTTCCCAGAGGTCCTGAACAGCCAGAGGATTTGGATTTTCAGGAGATGCTCCAGCAGAAATCAGCTTTTCTGCAGTGGAACAGGAAACCACCGTCCCTTCAAGCCAGTTTGCAAAATGAGCAGATTTTTGGTGATTGTGTGGTGACAGTGCAGGGTCTGGACTGCACAGGGGTTTTACAGCCCTGTCCTGATGCTGCCATCAGTGTCACAGCCCGGGCTGGGGCTCCAGGCTCTCCAGGAATCTGCCAGGGCTTGCAAATCCTGACAGCAGCCAAACCCCAAACCCTCCTGGGGACACCAAAGTGACCGGGGGGGCACAGGAGCTGTCAGAGAGGCTGGGTTGGGTTGGNTTTGGTTTGGTTTGGTTTGGTTTGGTTTGGTTTGGTTTGGTTTGGTTTGGTTTGGTTTGGTTTGGTTTGGTTTGGTTTGGTTTGGTTTGGTTTGGTTTGGTTTGGTTTGGTTTGGTTTGGTTTGGTTTGGTTTGGTTTGGTTTGGTTTGGTTTGGTTTGGTTTGGTTTGGTTTGGTTTGGTTTGGTTTGGTTTGGTTTGGTTTGGTTTGGTGGCACAAACAGGACCTTTGTGACACCTAAATCAGAGTTTGAATCCAGGAGAGGATCCCAGGCCTGGCTTCCCCTCGAGCTCAGTATCAAATCAAACTCACAATTCCAGCTGATCAGAGGGCGAGGAGGAGGCTCCGAGTGAAATGCCCAGGAAATGAGATTAATCAGAGGGGATAAGACTCGAGTGAGACAATCCTGCAGTGTGAATTGTACGATAACAGATAAAGTATTCCAATGGCAATATCTGATTAAAATAAACAAGTTATTATTTTCACAATAATCTGTTTGGCGCTGTCACACCACGCTCTGAATGAGGAAAGACAAAAGCATCTTTCTGATCTAATTACTTTAAAAAATCCTATTAACAGAACAATTTGATCTGACTCTTTTGGAGATGTCCCTGTTTAGAGTGTTCATTCCTATGACAACTGAGCCTTTTCTTAAATGTTTCAATTATTTTGGGGCAGGAAATCTTTTGAAGGTGATGCTCTGCTATGGTATGCAAAAAATTTGGCAACAGAATAGGAGAAAAATAAAGTTAATAAAACCCTCTATAAATGGCTCTGAGCCTGGAACAAAACTCCTCAATATTCCTTCAAGTCACAGTTAGAAAATATGATAAATATTAGATTTTAAAAATGTAGCTTGGGCAAAATATACATGGAAATGTGGTTTTGGGCACTGCCAGGTAGTAAATAATGTTTAATTACTTATTTTTTAAATAAATGCAAATTACAGATGTCTGCTATTTTCTTTTCTTACCATTTTCCTCCCAACATTTCCATGGATAGATATTCCACTGGAAATCTACGATATGATGCTTTAACACTTTATTTGGAGGATCTCTGAAGTAAAAGTTCAATTTTCAGCAGAAGATTAATCATGTCAACTCCTTTTTCCCAGAAAGGCAGGAGAAAAGGCCAAAGCAACAAAATGTAATTTCCAGCCCTTTAAACACAAATCCCAAAGCTCCTCAGCTTCCCAGAGAGGGGACACAAAATACCAGGGGGTGACAGAACGGTCACCTTGGAGGAGACCCTTGGGGTCCCACTGCCCCAGCAGTGCCACCTGCGCCCCACGTCCCCAAGGGGGACATCCCCAGGGCTGTGACCCCCAGGGATGGGCTCTTTGTCCCCAGGGGTGACATCCCCAGGGATGGGCTCTTTGTCCCCAGGGGTGACATCTCCAGGGGTGACATCCCCAGGGATGGGCCTGACATCCCCAAGGGTGACATCCCCAGGGATGGGCCCTGTGTCCCCAGGGGTGACATCCCCAGAGCTGTGGTCTCCAGGGATGGGCTCTTTGTCCCCAGGGGTGACATCCCCAGGTCTGTGACCCCCAAGGATGGGCCCCACATCCCCAAGGATGACATCCCCAGGGGTGACATCCCCAGGGATGGGCCCTGTGTCCCCAGGGGTGACATCCCCAGGGGTGACATCCCCAGGGCTGTGACCCACAGGGATGAGCCCCATGTCCCCAAGGGTGACATCTCCAGGGGTGACATCCCCAGGGAAGGGCCCCCCAGGGATGGGCCCTGTGTCCCCAGGGGTGACACCCCCAGGTCTGTGGTCCCCAGGGCTGGCCCGGGGTGCTGCAGTGCCGGGTGGCAGCGGGAGCAGCCGATCCCATCTCCGTTTGTCCCCGGAGCTGTCGGTCCCCGATAGCCACAGCCACACGGGGACAGGGACAGCTCAGGCACCGAGGGACCCTCGGGTTTGCATTCAGCTCTGGAGGTCGAGCCACAGAAATGAAAGATAAAAAAAGTTTTATTTGTTCCTCAAAGCAGAGAAAGCCTTGTGAAGAAAAACCATAAAATGATTGTGAAAATGCCCGTAAAATGACCAGGGAAATTCCAGAACCTATTAGGGGAAATGTACCAAGGTGATGGATTAATCTTTGTGAGCACGTCAGCATGTGCTGCTTTTATTGCGAGGCTCAGGAGCGATTTTGGAGCAGTGTTTGGAAACAGAAATTTAAAAACCATCAGAGACTGACCCTGCTGACCATGTGAGCCCTCAGAGGGGACAGAGCCTGCTGCGGGGTCTGTGGGGTCACGGATGGGCACCTCTGCAGCTCCAGGGGGAGCAGGGAGAGCAGGGAAAAGCAGGGAAAGCAGGGAGAAGCAGGGAGAAGCAGGGAGAAGGAGAGAGAAGCAGGGAAAAGCAGGGAGAGCAGGGAGAAGCAGGGAAAAGCAGGGAGAAGCAGGGAAAGCAGGGAAAGCAGGGAGAGCAGNAGAAGCAGGGAGAAGCAGGGAGAAGCAGGGAAAGCAGGGAGAGCAGGGAGAGCAGGGAGAGCAGGGAGAGCAGGGAGAGCAGGGAGAAGCAGGGAGAGCAGGGAGAGCAGGGAGAGCAGGGAGAGCAGGGAGAGCAGGGAGAAGCAGAGAGAGGCTTTCGGACCGGGAAGCCTCTCCCTGCTCTCCCTGCTGGAGCTGTTTTCCTGCTGGAGCTGTTTGCCCATGGCTGCTGTTGGGCTCCTCTCGCATCCCCTGCCCTGGGAGCCGCCTGCCCTGGAGAGTGAGGAGTGCACAGACCCCTGGTCTTAGGGCATCTCTCTGCCTCTGTTTTCTGGATGATTCCCAAAGAATTCCCCCAAATGTCACAGTCACATGCAGGAAAGTCGGTGTTATTGAGAGAGCCCCTTCCAGTCTGCCTGCCCAGGGTGAATGTGGAACGATGCAGACTGAGTTTCTCAGTTTCTCCTGTGGAACTTCCCTGAGCACACAGCCCTGGCCTTGGAGCACCGGTGGAAAACAGAGAAGTGGAAGCTGCTGGGAGCTGCTCTGGCCACGGGATGGGCAGAGGAGCCCAGGGGGTTCCACACGAGTCTGCTCTGCTGGGACCCCCAAAACCCCCCTGAGGGCAAGAGGCAGCGGCGCTGGGGGATGAGGGAGGGACGGGCTGAGGGCCGGGGCAGGGGCAGCCCCAGCGGTGCAGCCCCAGCGGTGCAGCCCCAGCAGTGCAGCCCCAGCAGTGCAGCCCCTGCCCCTGCTCTGAGGGCTCTCCCTGAGCAGCCCCAGCAGCAGCAGCCGCTGCCCTCCTGAGGAGCAGAGCCCAGATCCCGCTCACCCCCCTGTGCTCCGGTGAGATGAACCCTGTGAATCCCCGCTGCAGGCTCAGGAGCAGCTCTGTGGAGCCACTTTTGCCAGATTAGGTTGATTTACAATGTGCTTTAATGAAGTGTGTTGCTATGGTGAGGCTGGTTTCAAGGGCGTCTGCTCAAAAAGAAAGGCAGCAGACGAGTAAATTGTCCAAATCAGATCAATAAGGAAGCGTTTTCCAGAGCTGCACCGTGGTTTTTGCCAGTTTTGGCTCAGCTGGATGAGGAGTAGGGCTGCTCAGGTGGGGGCAGAGGAGGTCCCTGGGTTCCAGCAGAGGAAATGGGGTGCTCTGTGTCGGGGGTCAGTGGGGGAGCCGGGCCAGGCTGCAACAGTTTGGAAATGTCCACTCTGGGTTCTCCAGTTTGGGAATGTCCACTCTGTGTTCTCCAGTTTGGGAATGTCCACTCTGGGTTCTCCAGTCTCGAAATGACCACTCTGGGTTCTCCAGTTTGGGAATGTCCACTCTGGGTTCTCCAGTTTGGAAATGTCCACTCTGGGTTCTCCAGTTTGGAAATGCTGGGCCATGAGGATCCTCCCTGGAGTCCTTCCCTGCACCAGCACCCCCAGCTCCTCCAGGGCTGCCCATCTGCTCACCCTGGCCAGGGCCCTGTCCCAGGAGCAGCACCCCACACATTCCCTACTGAACCCCATGGGGGTCCCTGGGCCCATCCCAGAGCTCCCCAGGCCCCGCTGCCAGCACAGACCCCAAACACCGCATGTCACATGGCCCAGCAGGGCTCTGACTGCTGGCCATAGCCCTCTGGCTGTCCCCATGGACCTCTGGATGTCCCCATGGCCCCTGGATGTCCCCATGGACCTCTGGAAGGAAGGAAGGGAGGAAGGAAGGAGGCAGGGAAGGAGAACCTGCCATGCCTTGGGATGTTTTTGTTAACAAAAGGTCGAGGTCAGGCTCTGAGGCCCCGGTTTTGGTTTTGGGGGCTGCCCACGGAGGGCACAGCCTGGCAGGAAGCCCAAGGCTCCCCGTGCCTGGGCACTGCCACGCCAGGGCAGTGTCCCCTCTCCTGGGGACACTTCTGCTCCCCAGCAGAGGCTGCCACTCCAGCAGCTGCAATTGGAAATCCCACTGAGGCATGTGCTGCCTTGACAATATAATTTCTCACTTTTTGGTCACAAGCTCCATCTAATTCACTCTGGCTGAGGCTGGCAGGCAGCTCAGCGTGGCAGGGCTGCTTCCAGCTGTGTCCTTTATGCCTTTTCCCATGCTCCACTGAAGGGCTCAGACAGTTCTTCCCTCTTGTGCTTTCTTGCATAGTGGAGCCCTTATAACAGGGCCTGCACCCCTTCCCTGAGCACCCCAGCTTTGGACACCCCAGCTTTGGGCACTCCTTCCCCAGGCACCCCACCTCACCCTGCACACCACACAGGTCCCGGGTGCATTCCAAAGTCTGTAAAGTGAGCACAACAAAGGAAAAACCATTTTAAAAGATGGTAAATCCCAAGAAGTTGATGTTTATTCAGAGAGGGAAAACAGGAGCTGGTGAATGGAGGTGCTCAGGCTCAGGGCACAGCTCTGAGTGGGAGCTGCTTCAGAAAAGTGACACGGGGAGCACAACACAGGAGTGAAAATCTGGAAACTGCAGATTTGGGTCAACAAATCTCCAGTTCAGTGAGAGATCTGGGTTTCCATAAAGCACTGTGATTCCTCCACTTAGGGATAATAATCGACATTGTTCTTAAAAAGCAGGGTGTCAGCAGCACAAACCAAGTAATAGACCCTTCTTAGGCAGCGAGAGGATAATGGCTCCCAAGACAAAAGGAGAATTTATTTATCATAAAATACTCTTGAGAATCAGGCAGTCACCTGGTGTTTAATGCAGACATTGCAGACCCAAAGGAATTTTGCTTGAGTGTGACAGGGAGTGGGAAAGGTTTCTGTCTCATGAAAATTCATTGAAAATTACATTAATGCTGCTGGGAAGGCAATAGCATCCAGCAGGAAGGGAGGCACGGCCTCATCCATATGGATCCCATTTGCTGAAGCCCCATCTGTACCTGCTGAGGGTCCTGTCCCCCGAGGAGCCCTGGCCAGGGAGCAGCGAGGACAGACCCAGCCCTGGGGGCAGCTCCCCTCACCCCAGCCCCACCCGGGCTCTCCTGGGAATGTCCTGGCTGCAGGGACCATGGAGAGGGCTGGGCTGCCAGGACAGTCCTGTCAGGGCTCTGCGGGCTGAGATGGCCCTGCCCTTCTCCTTGGATGTGCCCCTGGGACAGCCGGGCTCCTGCACCCCTGGGACACCCCAGGGACACCCCAGGGACACCCCTGGGACACCCCTGGGACACCCCTGGGACATCCCTGGGACACCCCTGGGACAGCCGGGCTCCTGCACCCCTGGGACACCCCTGGGACACCCCTGGGACACCCCTGGGACACCCCTGGGACACCCCTG
>VXBR01012330.1:99739-123861 GCA_013400215.1 Cisticola juncidis | reverse complement strand
GCAGTGACAGGGCTGTCCCCTGTGCCCCAGAGGCAGTGACAGGGCTGTCCCCCTGTGTCCCACTGAGGCAGTGACAGGGCTGTCCCCTGTGCCCCAGAGGCAGTGACAGGGCTGTCCCCTGTGCCCCAGAGGCAGTGCCAGGGCTGTCCCCTTGTTTTGCCCCACCGAGGCAGTGCCAGGGCTGTCCCCTGTGCCCCAGAGGCAGTGCCAGGGCTGTCCCCGGTGAGGGCGCCCTCCCTGCCGCTGTGGCTCTGCTCCAGCCCCTGTGCAGGTGATCCCGATCTCCAGGTTTGTGTTTTCCCGCTGTGCACGAGGTGTTTGCCCCTGGAGCGTTTCCTGCTCTCCTGGCACCCGGAACCATCGGCTCCTGCCGATGTTGGTTTATTTATTTATTCACCCCGTCCCTGCCCTGAAATAAACTCTCTCTGCTTGCTTACCTGACCATCTGACTCTGTCCTCTCCTTCATCCACGAGCACTAACACGAGGAGACCTAATTTCTTCGAGGTATTTACCAAAAGATTTAATAATGATTGGATTGGATTTATTGGAGAGAGAGATGGCATTTTTTATCTCAAACACTACCAAGACCCTTCTCCCCTGCTGCTGAAACCAATTGATCCAATGTTAAATTCCACCAAATGAGCAGGCTGCCAATATCACTATGTACAAAACCCCACTGCCCTCCCGAAATATTAGCAGCTAATTAAAATTAAACATTATTGCTACCCACATAGCATTACTGCCTTCATCGGGAAGGTCTTCTGGGGACATTCCTCTCCTCCCTGCTCAGGGGAAGGCTCATTTTTTTTTGTGCAGAAGGAAAACACCCAATTTTCTGTTGGATATGGAGTCCCCGTGTGGCAGCTGAGCCCCAGCAAGGCCCGGCCTGGCTGCTTTGACCTCGCCCCTCACTCGGTGCCCCCGCAGGGACGGGCTGGGCTCTCCTCAGAGCTCAGCTGGAGCTCCCTGAAGCCGGGAGCTGCTGCTTCCTCTGCTCCTCCTCCCGGGGACAGGCGCTTCAGTGAACAAGCGCAAAGCTGCCCATTTGCAAGGAATGAGGCGCAAATTCAGCAGAAAATGCCCAATTTCCTCTGCAGCCTGGTTCTGTCTCTGAGCCCATCCAGAGGAGCGGGTGGGCAGCGCCCGAGCCGGGATCTGCGGGGGCATCTCCCGCAAACCTGCCCAAACCTTCTCTACAGCAGTTCAGAGACATCTGAGGAAGACTCCGAAGAGGAAAATGCAAATAGACGGAGCCTTTTTTCCAAGCGTTGAAGGGGATTAGTGAGTCCCACCCTCTCTGCTCCCATTTGCATTCGGTGTTCCGACGGCACTTGACTCTGAAATCATTCCAGTAAAGCGGAAAATTAATATTCTAATATGCCCGCTTCTCCAGCAGCTACGAATAAGTAAAGTGGAAGTAGTAAAGAGAATGTTTTAGTGTTAACTCTGGCTATGAATATTTATTGCCCGTTGTTGCCCCCCAGCCCTTGCCCGTGCTGTCCCTGCTCGCTGGCAGCAGCCCCAGCAGGAATTANGCCCCAGCCAGAGCTAACACTGACAGACAGGTGAGGGATCCATTCTGTGCTGTGCTGGAATTAGAGATTCATTCTGTGCTAGAATTAGGGATCCATTCTGTGCCATTCCCAGGGATCCATTTCCTGCTGTGCTGGAGTTAGGGATCCATTCCCTGCTGGAGTTTGGGATCCATTCTGCACCATTCTGCTGGAATTGGGGATCCATTCTGTGCTGGAATTCGGGATTAATTCCCTGCTGGCGTTAGGGATCTGTTCCCTGCTGGAATTGGGGATCCATTCTGCACCGTGCTGGAATTAGGGATCCATTCCCTGCTGGGATCCATTCTGTGCTGGAATTCGGGATTAATTCCCTGCTGGAGTTAGGGATCTGTTCCCTGCTGGAATTGGGGATCCATTCTGTGCTGGAATTTGGGATCCATTCCGTGCTGGAATTCAGGATTAATTCCCTGCTGGATTTAGGGGTCCATTCCCTGCTGGAATTGGGGATCCATTCCCCACAGGGAGGTGCTGGAGCCGTGGCTGCAGCTCCCCAGCTGAGGCTGACACTGTGCAGGAGCCTCTGGGCAGCTCCCCGAGTGTGTCCCCAGGGTCACCCTCAGGGCCCTGCCTTGGACCCAAACATCCCCCGGGGCACTGCCTGCTTGTGGCTGATACTAACTCCGGACATGGAATTCACACTCTCAGGCATGCTATCCTTAAAATACAATCTAAAAAATTCCAATGTTGTGACAACATTAAATAATTACAGCTTATTACCCTTTTTCCCCCTATTTCTGTGTCTGCAGTCTGTGATGACTGAGTGTATGGGAGGAGTGAATCATTCCAAGTATAAAACTTGCACACTGTAAGGCTGAATTATTCATAGTATTCCTGGCCAGCCCTGTCACTATTTACATTCTTGATACTGAAAAATATTCTTCAAAGACGAATTTCAGCAATTAAAATTTAAAGATGGAGTTTGACAACGTGGATGATTAAATTGTCCCCAGCAGGGCAGTGAAAGTTCAGAGTGTGACTGGTGTCAGCTGCTGGTGGGGCTGGCAGCGTTCCCGAGTGGACCACAGTTTTCTGGAGTGAATTTAATCAAAAGTTTAATGCACTTTTGCTTTTTAAATTTTTTAAAAAAATTTTATTTTTATTTTTATTTTTTCCCTGTATTCTCCTGAGCTGGAAGCTGAGCACGCCCTGCTGTGTGCAGCACACAGATGGGATTTTGGCAGCTGAAGCATCCCCGGTGGCAGAGCCCACAGCCCTGGTGTGCCACACGTGGGAAGCTCCAAGCGCATCCCTGGATTTCCCGCTCCTTTCCTCACCCAAACAGCCCCTCCTGCTCCTCATTAGCAGCAGGTATTTGCTGCTAATGCCCTTTTACACCTCCATCACCGCGTTAACAAACACTGAACTCTCTCTGCTTAAATTGCTCTGTAAGTACATCACAGTACAATACATTAATCATAAATAATTTATATGAATCTGTCCCTTTTTGGGCACGTCCCAGCAGTGTCTCAGTAACATCCTTCCCGCAGAACTTTAATCTGTGTTCTCTTAGAAAAACAAAGGTAGAGGGGGAAACAGGGAGCGAAAACGAGGTGAGTATTCCTGCCTCTCTCCCACCCGGCGGGAGCAATCCCCGGGAGGTTTCCCGAGCCGGGTTTTTAATTTCCCGTGGCGGTGCGGGTGGAGCGGGGAGCGCTGTCAGCAGCGCTGCCCCGGGGGATCCGGGCTGCGCCGCTCCGCTCCGGGAATGCTGAACGCGAGCCGCTCCCGCTGCCGAGCGCATCCCGCCGCGCATTCCACTCCATTTCACGGGAACAGCCAGGTGTAATTTTAATTCATTTTCTGCCATTTTATCCTTTCCGCTGGATTGTTCACAATCCACCGCTTCCCTCCCCCTGCTCGGGCTGCCTGTGCATCCTGCAGCCCTCGGGAATCCTTCGGCCAGGCCGTGCAAGAGCGCCGGAAACCTCCCCGGCGATTTTCCTGCATTGGCAACACCAATTGCCTTGGTGGGACTCCTGAAATCCCTCACGGCTGGGGAGGGAACGCCTCTGATCTCCCGTCATGGCAGGGCACAGACATCAGCCCTGGGAGCAGCGTCCAGCCCTGGGAGCAGCGTCCCTGCATCCCTGGGAACAACATCGCTCCATCCCTGGGAGCAGCGTCCATCCCTGGGAACAGCATCCATCCCTGGGAACAGCATCCATCTCTGGGAACAGCATCCCTGCATCCCTGGGAACAACATCTATCCCTGGGAACAGCATCCATCCCTGGGAAGAGCATCCCTCCATCCCTGGGAACATCATCCCTGCATCCCTGGGAGCAGCGTCCATCCCTGGGATCAGCGTCCATCCCTGGGAACAGCATCCATCCCTGGGAACAGCATCCATCCCTCCATCCCTGGGAACAGCATCCATCCCTGGGAACAGCATCCATCCCTGGGAAGAGCATCCCTCCATCCCTGGGAACATCATCCCTCCATTCCTGGGAACATCCATCCCTCCATCCCTGGGAGCAGCATCACAGAGACTCCCCAGCATGGGAAAAGCCTTTTTTCTTTTTTTCTCCTGCCAAAAAATCTCACCAGCTATTCCCTTTCCTTCAAACACCATCAGAGGTTGTATTTGGGTGTTGGGCACTTCCACAGTGAGGGCATTTCTGAGATCCAGCCCTTCCTTCCCAGAAAACAACCCGGGGCTTGGCAGGCTGCCAGTACAGAGCATCCACAGCTCTTTCCACAAAGCCTTGGGATGACAAATCCCCGTGGGGAAGTCAGGCATGGAAACTTCCAGCACAGCTCTGGGAAGAGAGAGGTTTTTGTGCTTGTGAGATCCAGAGGCACTTTGACAGACCCTAAGCTGGAGAGCTGAACTTTGTTTCCTTTCTATATCACCTACAGTAAAAACAAAAAAAAAAGAAAACAAAACATTCCAGTCTTGAAGTCTTCAGAACTATTTTTTTGCCAGTAACAGTGGAGTTGTGTACTGAGGTGAAGAATAGGGGATGATCCTACAGCACATTTTAAATCGCTTCTGAAACACAGGCAACCCTAATTAACATTTTATGGTGCTGGAATTATAACAAGAAAAGCAATTTAGTCTGTGAAACTCTATTTGCAACAATGGCAATGATAAACAAAGGGAGAAAATGCTCAGGGTAAAAGAGAGGAAGGAGGGGAGAAGGAGTAAAGGTGGAGATGCAGCTCCAACAGTTATTAAATGACTGAAAAAAACATTTTTGGAGAATGATGAAGTAAAACCAAATGACCAGTGAAGGGAGGCAGGGGCTGGGGAATCCCTCCCTCTCCAGGCTGTTCCTCCTGAGCAGAGCTTGAGCTCAAATCTGCTCTCCCCGAACCTCCACACAAACTGAATCAGCCCCAGGAACAAAACCCAGGAAGCCCAACCAGCCCTGCTCTCCTCGATCCGTGAACAGCCCTGCATCAATTCACTGCCAAGATTTCCTTCATCGGCTCTGGGCAGTTCCAGGGCCAGCCCCGGCTCTCCGGAGCCGGGAATTGTCCCGATCCCCGTCGCTCCTGCAGCCCCGCCCGGCCGGGGGTGCTGGGCAGGGCCGGCGGCAGCGATGGGGTGGGCACGGCCAGGGGGTCAATGGCTCAGCCCGAGGGGCAGGAATGGAGCTACTGAAACAGATTGTATATTTCTTTTTTATTATTATTTATTTTATTTTANATGATTTTGTACATATGACAGTCAAAGCACTATCAAATTGTTGAAAGTGAACACTTCAAGATACTCTTTTGGTTATTTTATTTATTTTATTTTATTTTATTTTAAAAATTTATTTTATTTTATTTTTCAATTCCTTTTGCTCTCTGTCCTGAATTTCTTGTCTCCTGATGGCTAGACTGCAAAAGGAAAAGTGAAGATTCCTACACAGATTTGGGGATATTTCTCTTCAGTTCAGTTGTAAAAATACCTGAAATAAGCTGCTGCCTTGGCAGCTTTGCAGCGGCAGACACAGAGAGCCAAGGAGTTATTGCAGAGCTTTATTCAGGGGGTGAAAATGCACTGCGGGAGCAGAGGGAAGGGGCACCTGCAGCAGGGAGGGTTTGTCACACTCTGCTGATTTATGGGCCCATGGGAACGAGCTGGGCTTGAGGTCTGACCCAACCCAAACCATTCAGGGGCTCTGGGATTCCCCTGATGGAGACACAGAGAGGGACAAACCCACTGCTTCTCTGAGGCCAGTGTCCCCTGGATGGGTCTGTGTCCCCTGGCCGGGTCTGTGTCCCCTGGTAGGGTCTGTGGTGGGTGGGAGCAGCTGCCCAGAGGACTGGCTCTGTCCCCTCTCTCGCTCTGTCCCCTCTCTCGCTCTGTCCCCTCCCCTGCTCTGTCCCCTCCCTCACTGTCCCCTCTCTCACTCTCTCCCCTCTTCTGCTCTCTCCCCTCTCTCACTCTGTCCCCTCTCTCGCTCTCTCCCCTCTCCGGCTCTGTCCCCTCTCCCCTGGTGCAGCAGGAGCTGCAGCTGCTGCTGCAGGGGACGCTGCAGGGGAGGCTGCAGTGTTTACTCAAGCGATGTCTGCGTGCCCCATGCATCATCCCCAGCTACTGAACTACAGGAGTCTTTAATAAATATTTTGCCTCCAACGTCTGGGGCTGAGGAGATTTATGCACCGATTGGTTCTTTCATCTTTGCTGAGGGAGCTCCTGTTTACAGAGCCCCTGAGGGAGCTGCAGGGATGGCAAATGTGCCAGGCGCTCCGGGCTGCTGTCCCCAGCAGCCACCAGCTGCTGCCACAGCGTCCCCCAGGGCCACACGGGCTGGGACACCTCCTGGGACAGGGATAGAGAGGGGTCCTGCCCTGGGGTCATCTCAGGAATCTTCCACCGTGCCACTCCTCGTTCTGGTTTTGCCAGGCACGGAGCAGACTCTGCATTTGCTGCCTCAGACATAATTAAACAGCAAATGCTGCACCTTGCTAGAGAACGTGAGGCAGAGGCCACGCTTGTGACACAGCGTGGAAGATGAAAGGATTTATTATCAACATTTCTAAGTGCACTGTCACATTTTGACAATTTAAAAAAACTCCTAAATAATAGAAATAGTTTCAAGTTCCCGCAAAGAGACATCACAGTGGTACTCGAACTGTAGGGATGCCAAGGAATTAAAATCAGTTTGCTGAGCAGTTTGTGCACCCTCAGCTCAGCTCTCCTCCCACGCTGCTTCTCCCAAAGTGATTTTTGCTCCCAGGAGCCGTTTCAGAGTGGGAACAGGGGCTGTAGTGCCTTTTTTGCGGGAGCAGAGGATTGTGGCACCCCTTCCTTATGGGATAAACTGCCGGGGGTAAATCTGTGCCTTTCCCAGCTGCAGCAGCGGCCCAGCCCCGGCTCCCAGAGCTCCCTCTGAAGTGCAGGAGCTCTGGATAAGGAACGAGCCCTCCCTGCCGTGCAGGGGTTCTGTGATAAGGACTGACCCCTCCCTGCCGTGCAGGGGTTCTGTGATAAGGAACGAGCCCTCCCTGCCGTGCCCGATGAGCGGCGGGGATGCAGCCCCAGGTCCTCGGGCAGAGCCCTCCGGTGCTCCGGGCCGGCACCAACAGTGCCCGGGGCTCAGGGCAGAGCTGCCCCAGAAACACCCGGCCAGTCTGGTGTCACACACCTCACACGGTTTTGGTTATCACACCCTTCACACGGTTTTGGTTGTCACACTTCACAGGGTTTTTGGTTAACACACACCTCACACGGTTTGGTTATCACACACTTCACACGGTTTGGTTATTATCACACATCTCACACGGTTTGGTTATCACACACCTCACACAGTTCTGGTCATCACACACTTCACTTCATAGGGTTTTGGTTAACACACACTTCACATGGTTTGGTTATCACACACTTCAAAAGGTTTTGGTTATCACACACCTCACACAGTTTTGGTTATCACACATCTCACATGGTTTTTGTCCTCACACCCTTCACAGGGTTCTGGTCATCACACACTTCAAAGGGTTTTGGTTATTATCACACCTCACACTGTTTGGTTATCACACACCTCACAGGGTTTTGGCCATCACACACTTCACAGGGTCTGGGGCCACGTTCTGAGAATCCCGGCATCCATCCAGTGACCGCTGCTTTTCCTCCCTGATTTACATCCACAGAGGAATGTTTGTCACTGCAAAGAGACGGGAAAAATGAGAAATTGGGGGTATTTTTAGTTTGCCTAACGAGGCACCACAGGCATGATGAGAGCTCTGAACACGGGAGTAATCACAGGTTAATGATCTCATCCTCACCGCCGGGTTAATCACACAGACAAATAGCAAGGCAAATCCTGGAATATTTATTCACTGCTGGAAGAGTGGAACGGAGACGGACTTGGCTTCCCAGAATGCTGCATTCAAAATAAATCCTGCCATCAAGGTGCCTTTTGGTTGGGTTTTCATTATTCATGTTTTATTGTGGAACTGGTATCTTAAAAGATCCCTATTTATTGTTTTGTAGGTTGGAAATTAATTTACATCTCTTACTGCACAGAAGTCCCCATTGGTGAGGCACTTGCCAGGTAAAGGTTATTTGTAATGACCAAATTTGTCACTGTTTGGGATCTCATAAAGGTCACAGTGGAAGGTTTCCTCTTGCTTTAAATAAAAATCTGTATTTTAAAAAGAAATGTGCTCAACTTTCATTTCATAGAAATATCAAACCTGTTTGCACTATAATTTACTTTCGGAGCTCTTGACATTTGCGCAGCTGCTTGTCTTTGGAGAACAATCTCTTGATTTGGCTGGGAGGCTCTCGCAAGGAAACAGTCAGGAGGGACGGGAATGGTGACACCGGAGCACCCGGGGACCCTGCCCTGGGCTGGGCTGGCCCTGTCCCCACCTTGCCCTGGGGCTGTCCCTGCCCCTCCTTGGGCTGTCCCTGCCCTGTCCGGGGCTGTCCCTGTCCCTCCCTGGGCTGTCCTGTCCTCCCCGGGGCTGTCCTTGTCCCTCCCTGGGCTGTCCTTGTCCCTCCCTGGGCTGTCCCTGACCCTCCCTGGAGCTGTCCCTGTCCCTCCCCGGGCTGTCCCTGCCCCAGGAGTGCCCACCCCAGGGCACACCGATGGGCACTGCCCTCCCGTGAGCTGACCGGGACAAGTTCCCGTGGCTGTCCCAGGGAGCAGCTGGAGAGGTGTGAAAATGGAATTCCTCCTGGAATCCCTCCCTGCACAGCTCACCCAGGAGCGGCAGCTTCTGCCCTCTGCCCCTGCAGTGTCACCCAGTCCCCCCACACCCCCCCCTGTGCCCGAGGGACACCCACACCCTGGGCCAGCCACTGTCACCTCCTGCTGCCCGCCAGGCCTTGGCCTGGGGGTTTAAACCCCGAATTGATTTTCCTGGCAGACACAGAACACCACAGTTGGTACCAGGGACAGCTCAGTCCTTCATGGGCAATCAGAGCGCGGCTTTCATCACCCTATGCTGGGGCTGGCTTCAACTGCAGCTTTTAGGGGTAACCAAGGGGTTTACCTGATAGCCCCAGGTGCTGTGCATTGGCACAAAGGGTCCCCCCTAGCCCCAGGTGAATCCCCCAGCCCCAGGTGAGTCCCCCCCAGGTGTTGTGCATTAGCACAAAGGGCCCCCCCAGCTCTGCTCAGTCCCTCAGCGCTGTGCCCCGATTGGAACCAGCTGTGTCTCGTTAACGCTGATTGAGGTGCAATAAATTGGGGCTGGGGGGAGCCCCCTCAGCTCTCTGAGGGGCCGTGAGGGGCTCGAGCGCGGTCAGAACTTCTGCAGGGTGAGTGTTGCAATTTCTTATTGAATTTATCGTGAATTTGTTTTATTTATTGTTAACTTGTGGCCCCCCAGACCAGTCTGTGGGCTCAGAAGGATTTTGAGTGATGTTTGAATTGCTTTTTCTTTGCTTCAAAGAAACCTTTGCCACTGTGGGTACATGAAAGATGTCGGTAAAATGGAGGTTGTTATGTGGGCTTGGGGTTTTGTTTGGGAATACAGTTGTGTTACAGAGGCTCGTGGGGCTGTGTGTGCCGGTTGTGCTCTTTGCTGGGAGGTTTATAAAAGTGTGGGTGCTCCTCTCCTGGCCTGCCCAGGACTGGTTTGGGTTCAGGTGCTGCAGGGCCAGGGAATCGCTGTGATCTCAGTTTGGCCTTTGCTGCTGTCTCAGAGGATAAATAGGGATTGTGGAGCACACGGAGGGCACCGAGCACAAACAGAGCCTCAGCCTGATGCGATCAGGGGCTGAGGGGGCTCAGGGGAGCCGCGGCTGCGGGGATTAAAGCAGAGGCCGAGCACTGATGTTGTGCTTAAGCTGCCATTGCCTCAAGCCAGATCAGATTTCTCTATGCAGATTTCTCTATTTCTCTCTATTTCTCTTCGGCAAAAAAGCCTTTGCTGGTGGCTTTTAAAATGTTCCTTGTTAGAAAATCCCGCCAGCTCTCCTGAGGGTGAGGCCGGGGATGCTCTCAGAGCCAGCCCTGCTGGACAGGGATTTCCCCGAGCGCTCCCTGCCCGGCCGATGGGGTGAGCTGGAGCTCTGCGGGGACGGGCCGGGATGGGATGAGCAGGGCTTTGGGATGGACTCCGGGCAGGGATGGACCCCGGGCAGGGATGGACCCCGGCCCTGCCGAGCGCTTGCGGGGGGATGCAGCAGCCAAGCCCCAGAGCAGCCAAATGAGCCCACCCCATTGGGGAAAACCCCGAGCACGGCGGGGCCTCGTTCCTCCGCTGGTGGCTCCGCAAATGAGCGCTGTGATCGCACCGGGAGATGCGCTCTGCCTCCCCGCGGGCTCCCATGGTCTTTGGAGCTCCGGTCAGCTCCCCTTTCCCCTGCAGGGCTCCGGTTGGGACCTTTTGGAGCTCTGGTCAGCTTCCTTCTCCCCTGAAGAGTTCCCGGTGGACTTTTGGAGCTCCAGTCATTGCCCCTTCCCCTGTAGGGCTCTGGTTGGGACCTTTTGGAGCTCCAATCAGGTTCCCTTTCCCCTGGAGGGCTCTCCTTGGGGCTGGGCTGGCTCTGGGTGGGCTCTGTCCCACGCTGCTCTTTGGGGTCTCTGCTGGGGCTCCTGGCAGCGCTGACCTGCAGCAGGAGCTGCTTTACCCTGCTTTGTTCCCTCTTTCTGCTGGAATCCCGCCGTGCTGGGGGCTCTGATGTGCCCAGAGCTTGGAGGCCAGGCAGGGAGCTCTGCTGGCCCTGGCTTTAGGGTGAGAGTGTTCCTGTGTGTTCCTGCTGCTCCTGCCGTGCCCAGGAGAGGCTCTGGGGGCTGGGTTCTCACCAGACACCTCAAAACACAGCTCTGCAACAGGAAACCAATGCAGGCACTCAGCTTCTGAAAGTCTGCAAGTGTGTGTGTGTGATGTGCATCCCGTGTGTTTGTGTGCATTAAAATCATGGCCCTGAAGCTTTTCAGGCACTTGGGATTTCCAGTATAAATATTTAGCAAGAATTTCTCCACTTAGAGATAAAACACGAGCCAGTTCCTGCTGCCTCCTGCCTTACACGCACTTTTATTTTGTTTTACATGAGTTGCTGAGCATAACTCTGCATGTGCAGTTGTGGAATGCTGGTTGGGAAGATGGAGAGATGTTTTTGATGGGGAGGAATGGATCCCACTGCCAGGGACAGGGATGGGTGGGAGACTGGGAATGGGGAATTGTTCCCTGGCAGGATGGGCAGCCCTGGCACAGGGTGCCCAGAGCAGCTGTGGCTGCCCCTGGATCCCTGGCAGTGCCCAAGGCCAGGCTGGACACTGGGGCTGGAGCAGTTGGGGACAGTGGGAGGTGTCCCTGCCATGGCAGGGGGGCACTGGGGGGCTCTGAGGGCCCTTCCCACCCTTGTTTGATGGCAAATGGGTCCCGTGTTCCCCGTGGTGCTCAGCAGGAGCAAACCCAGCTGGCTGTGAGCACAGGAGGTTCAGGGCTGTGCCCCCTGTGCTGAGGATGGGGAGAGCCCCTGGGTGGCACCAGACCCTTCCCCTGTGCCCTCTCCAGCCTGAAAAAGCAGCAATTTTAATAAGAGGCATGGGGCTGGTACAGAGCCATCTAATTCTTAGTGTATTTTTCTTTCCTTTCTAAACTGATGTGAAAATCTGGTCGGTTCATAACTACCAAACTACAGCTGCAAAAAAGTCCTGACAAGCTTGTAATGACACCCTCAATCTAATAATTGCAGGAATGAAGCCAATAAAAAAGGACTTGTCATTGTTTTGAACAACACAAATTTAATGTATTGGGAATTAAAGTTTGAGCTTAATGAGGAAAAGTAATTTAGATGTAAACAACTGGTCTGAGTCAAAAGCCTGGGGATTTCAGCAGGCCATTATCCAGCACACAGAGTGCTTTTAAAGCTGGCTGAGCTGTCAGCAGCCTTCCCAGCAGCTCCCAAACCCCTGTGCTTTGGGCTGAGCAAGGGGAGGGGGGCTCAGCCCCTGCAGGAGCCCCCAAATCTGCTCCCTGAGCCACCCCTGCAGCTCCCCAGTGCCTGGGTGACCCAGTGGCACTGGTGTGACAGGGACAGAGGGATCCTGGTTTGTGACACAACACTGGACTGGTGTGACAGGGACAGAGGGGTCCCTGTGTGTGACACACTGAGAGCAGTAACCCACTGGGACTGGTGTGACAGTGAGGGATCCTGGCTTGTGACACAACGCTGGACTGGTGTGACAGAGAGAGGGATCCCTGTGTGTGACACACTGAGAGCAGTTCCCCAGTGGCACTGGTGTGACAGGGACAGAAGGATCCTGGTTTGTGACATGCCAAATACAGTTCCCCAGTGCCTGAGTGACTTGGTGGCACTGGGATTGGTGTGACAGTGAGGGATCCCTGTGTGTGACACACTGAGAGCAGTTCCCCAGTGGCACTGGTGTGACAGTGAGGGGTCCCTGTGTGTGACACAGAGTGCCAGGGGCTGCTGCAGCAGTGCCTCCCTCCATCTCTAATGGGGCTGCACTGGCTGGCAGTGCCCAAGCCCCTCTGCTTGGGTCTCTCTTCCCAACTGGTGTTTGACAGAGGAGGTGACAGGGTCACAGTCCTGTGCTCAGTTCCTGGGGCTGGCACGGGCTCTGTGCAGGGCTGGGGTTTGTGCTGCTCCTGAATCCCTCTGCATTGCATCCCGAGGGAGCAGCAGTGCTGCTCCTGAATCCCTCTGCATTGCATCCCGAGGGAGCAGCAGTGCTGCTCCTGAATCCCTCTGCATTGCATCCCGAGGGAGCAGCAGTGCTGCTCCTGAATCCCTCTGCATTGCATCCCGAGGGAGCAGCAGTGCTGCTCCTGAATCCCTCTGCATTGCATCCCGAGGGAGCAGCAGTGCTGCTCCTCAAGCCCTGTGCGCTGCATTCCGAGGGGAGCAGCAGGCCCTGCTGGAGCCTCCTGGTTCACTGTGACTCCCAAATCCCTGCTCCATGGGCAGCAGCCTGACCGAGGTGATTCAGGAGCTCTTTGCTGTCCTTTCTCTTAATCCAGCAGCTTTTTCATCTCTCTATCTCATTATTTTACAACAGGAAGTTTAGAGTAAATTACGGGCTAATTATAGCTCTGCTTCACATTGACATCTTCAGACTGCTACACTCAGGAATAAGAGTGTCAAAATTATGTGGAGAAATGAGAATGTGTCACAGGAAAAGAGCTCTTCCTTGTAGGCATCTCATATAAAATGTGTGTGTTTTTAAGTCATCATTTTGGCTAAGAAAATGATTCCTTAATGCTTTGCCTTAAGGAAAAATAGGTGAAGGTTTATGGCTGAGTACAATAACAAAAACCTGGATGCTGGGCTGGGATGAGTGCTTTCCTCAAGTGCAGAAATTCCCTGATGCAGGAATGGCCATCAAAAAGCCCCTTGAAGGAATGGCTGCAGGAAGGAAGGCACAAAAATGCTGTGTTGGGTTAAATGGCACAGGCTGAGCCTATGGACAGGGGTGGATTCTCCTCCTGGTTCTCCATGGGCACAATTGCTGAGGCTGGGGAGTCTGGCTGGCTCCTGATGGTGACACTTCTGTTCTTTTGTGTGGAGGTTTTCTCCTCCTCTGGTCAATAGGTTTGCAGGTTAGAGTGGAATCTGGGGAAGGTTTTTTAAAGTTACAGGGGACTTTATCTTCAGAGTGAGCCAACCCTTTATTGTCCTTTGTAGCATTTGGGCACTGCTGTGGAGCAGACACTGGGGTGGGAGGTGCCCCTGCCTGGGCTGCAGGGGATGAGGGCTGTGGTTGTTCTCTCCTGCAGGGGATGAGGGCTGTGGATCTGCTCTCTGGGCTGCAGGGGATGAGGGCTGTGGTTGTTCTCTCCTGCAGGGTATGAGGGCTGGTTCTGCTCTCCTGGGCTGCAGGGGATGAGGGCTGTGGTTGTGTTTTCCCTGGGGCTGGAGGGGATGAGAGCTGGTTCTGCTCTCTGGGGCTGCAGTGGGTTAGAGCTGTGGTTTTGCTCTCCCGGGCTGCAGGGGATGGGGGCTAGTTCTGCTCTCCTGCAGGGAATGAGGGCTGTGGCTCTGCTCTCCTGGGCTGCAGAGAATGAGGGCTGTGGCCCTGCTCTCCTGCAGTGGATTAGAGCTGTGGTTCTGCTGTCCTGGGCTGGAGGGGATGAGGGCTGTGGCTCTGCTCTCCTGGCCTGGAGTGGATTAGAGCTGTGGTTCTGCTCTCTCCAGAGCTGCTGGCTGTGCTCTCCAGGGCAGGCAGTGGCACTGCTGTGCTGTGCCCATCTCCTCACCTGGAAAGGCTCCCCAGGGCAGTGTCTGGGTGATGGAGATGCTGCTCAGGGACAGCTCACACAATCCCAGACTGGTCTGGGTTGGAAGGGACCTCCAAGCCCACCCCACACCCTGCCATGGGCAGGGACAGGACAGTTATCCAAAATAAAAGAAAAAAATCCTGTTGATCAGGTAGTCCATGAAATGATCTAAAATCCAAAGGTCCCTTCTCAGCCTTCTGTCTGTTCTGAACCCCAGTGGCAGCAGGGTGTCCCTGGTGGCCCAGTGGCAGCAGGGTGTGGTGGCACAGTGACAGTCCCCTCTGCAGGACATGTCCCACCCCCAGGACACTGCCAGGGGTGGGAGCTTGCCAGTCTGAACTTGTAGTGTAATTTGGGTTTTTCTCTTGATGAAATTTGTGTGTGTTTATAATCCCTTCTCTCAAGCTAAGCACTTGACCAGGAGTGGGTCAGGTCTCCTAAATTTCTGTTCATGTTAACGAGAGAATACCACTGGATTGCATAAACTTTGCATAATAAACAGGGAACATGAGCCTGAAGTCATCTGGTCTTGCCCTAAGGCACATTCAAATATAATGAAGCTGTTGTGATATCTCTTTAAAGATCTCCAGACACTCTGGGAAACCCTGATCCTCGAAGTTTGTGCTTTTTGAGGGGACTTTGCAAAGGCAGGGATGTGGTTGGACACTTTTATGTACTCTCAGGGCTGTTTTTGTAAACATTTCTTTGGTATAAAGCACTCAGAATTTGCACCCATTATCAGTGATCTCTGTAAATCCATATCTGCTATTCATCTCTGCCGGGGTAATTCCCACACTGCTGCAGGGAGCTGAGGGCTCCAATTCCCGTTTTTATGTTTATGGTTTGCTATATGGCTTTCCAGCCGTCTGTTTTTATGGCAGTAGAATAAATATGTACAGATGGGAGCTCTAAATACTTTGAAAGGCTGAAGTCTCTGACTCTTGTGAGTGCAGTTTCTGCTGTGTGAGTGCGTTTGGAGCCCGCAGCTCTCCTGGCACGGGAGCAGAGGGGTTAATGCCCTGAGACCGGGGACATCACTTAGGACATCCTGGGGGCTTTCTCCGAGGGAAAGAGCTGCAAAAGCCTTTTATGACTCAATCCCTGCTCGGGCACCTCGCTGAGCTCTTTGTGAGAGTTCACAGGCTGCAGGCAGCCAGGGCTGGGGCAAAAGGAGCTGCGTGGGGCAGAGGGAGAGAGCAGGGCCAGAGGCACCCCCGGGAATTCTGCAGGAGTGCCCTGGCAGGGATGGGCACAGCCCGTGGGACATGGGCAGTGTTCCTGAGTGACCTGGCACAGCCCGTGGGACATGGGCAGTGTTCCTGAGTGCCCTGGCAGGGATGGGCACGGCCCGTGGGACATGAGCAGTGTTCCTGAGTGGCCTGACAGGGATGGGACATGAGCAGTGTTCCTGAGTGCCCTGACAGGGATGGGACATAAGCAGTGTTCCTGAGTGCCCTGACAGGGAACGGGCATGGCCCCGAGGCTGCCAGAGCAGCTCCAGGAGGGTTTGGACAGTGCTGCCAGGGATGCACAGGGTGGGCACTGCTGGGATTTTTGGGGGTTTGTGCAGGGCCAGGGGCTGGACTGAGGATCCTTGTGTGTCCCTCCCAGCTCAGGATGTTTTCTATTTTTTTTTTTTTTAAATATGGTGATAACAGAAACTTATTCAAATCAGTTCCAGGGAATAGTTGCAGCAATCATTATCACTTATATTGTAAGGTGGGGCTTTGGCACTCTCTATGTTTAGTCCTCCTGGCCTTCAGCCAGGCAGAAAAGGCTCTTGCACAAATTTCTTGCACCTACGAGTCGAAAGGATGATAAATAAACAACCCAGGCTGGGGCTGCTGCTCTGGGGCTGCTGCTGGGCCCATCCCTCTCCTGCTGCAGAGCCCTGCAGAGTGGGGGGCTCTGCCAGAGGGGTGCAGGTGTAAATGCCCTCTGTGTGCCCCAAAACAGAGAGACAGCCTGGCTGGCTGTTCCCTTCTCCACCTGAGCACCGAACCCTGACACTGCAGGAAAGTTTAGAACACAGCCAAAGGTTCGGACAGAACCTTGGGCACACTGATGCTCCCGTTTGCAGAATTCCTGTGCCTTTGTTCACACACGGTTTTATTTAGCTCTGTGAGTTCGTGCAAAGCCATGAGAGAAACACTTGCTGGATAGAGGATAGCACCAGAGCTGGGACTGTGTGAACTCTCCAATTAAACTTGACAACTCATTAAGAAATGCAATCCCGCAGATGCAGCGCGGCAATTCCCGAAGTGCGGCAGGGCCGGGGAGTGCGGCACTGCCCCGCTGTGCCCGCACAGGAGCAGGGACCCGGCAGGGTGTGGGAGCCTGGGTGTGCCCGGGGTGGAAATCCCGGTGATTCGGGACCTCGGGGGCGATCAGGGGAGTTTGGACTCCTTCCCTTTTCCCCCTCACTCAGGGCAGCTTCAGCAGGAGCTGACAGGCTCCTCTTGCCGGCAGAGTGACCCAAAGGAGATGGGCCGTCCCCCGTCCCCGGGCGGCCGTCCCCCGTCCCCGGGCGGCCGTCCCCCGTCCCCGGGCGGCCGTCCCCCGTCCCCGGGCGGCCGTCCCCCGTCCCCGGAGGATGCCGCTGGCTTTTCCCGCACTCCCTGGCTGAGCTGGGGTGCTTTTGGAGCTCCGATTAGCTCTCCCTTGCCCTGGAGGGCTCTCCTTGGGGCCTTTTGGAGCTCCGATCAGCTGGGGTGTTCTGCTCAGCCTCCTGCAGCGGCTCTGCCCCTGCCCGGGGTGCTCAGCCCTGGCATTACCCGGGCAGTGCCGCTGCTGTGTCCGGAGCCCTTTGAGGGTGAGGAGGGGGCTGTGCCAGAGGGTTTGTTCTGTTTTCCTGGCGGGTCACAAAACCAATCCTGCCCTTTGTGGGGTCAGAGCCGAGCCCTGCCCGCAGGAGCTGCTCCTGATGAACCCCCCGAGCCCCCGGCGCTGCTCGGGGTGTGAGTGGTGCTGATCTCACCTCTCCAGACGGGAGAGGGAACAAAACACCTCTGCCATTACAACATTTACCAATAAAAACCCTCCTGTGCCTGCCGGTGCTTCAGTACAATTTCTGGGGAAAGCTTTTCATACTGCAGAACGCTGAAATGTGTGCGAAGGGAGCCCGAGTGATCTCCCCCTCCTCCACTCTGTGCTCAGTGCAGGGGGAGATGGACCAGAGGGGTTTAAAAAAGCAATTGGGGATGGGAATGGTTTCTGGTTATCCCAACATCATTGATAGAAGGAATTTGCCTCCCTCATTGGAGCTGTTCCAGGTGCTGGAAGAGGCCACAGGTGAGGGACTCGATGTTCTGCTGGGACAGGGGTTGCTGCCAGAGCTGGGGAAGGGGACCAAAACCTGGGTTTTGATTTGATTTATTTTTTAATGGTCACCCTACTTAATTTGAAATCCAAGTATGAAAACAAACCACCCCAAAATCATTATTTAATAGGCCAAAAGCATCATTTTTCTTGCTACATCTTTTCTTCTCTCCTCATGCACCAGCTGTGATTAAATCTCGTTATTTTCCAGCTGTTGGGAGAATGGTGTGAGGTCTGCTCCCATCTGTGCTCGGGTTCCATTCAATTTTCAGGTGGAAGTGGTGTGAAATACCTGCAGGCCCGAGTCCCTCTTTGCCGTGTGTTTATTTTGGATCTCATTTGTGTTAAATGATGAGCCCACACTTGCTCCTGAAGGTCAGGCACAGCAGCTGTGTGACAAAAGGAGATCCAGGATGGTAATGAGGGTTTGGATGCAGCTGCAGCCTCCAAACCAGCCCTGGGTGGGTTTCACAAGGGCCCCTGGGGTTTGCAGAAGCAGCCACTGCTCCAGGGGTAACTCTGTGGTGTGGAGAGTATGAACTTGTTCAGCCACCTCCGTGTCAAGGTTTGCCACATAACTGAGTGATAATATCTTAGGTTTAATGGCTTGGTAGTAATCAGTGTAATTTGCATCTTTGACATAGAGAAATGAAGATGGGAAACTTTTTCTTTAAATCCAGGCTGTGTTTTCAGTTGTGTAGTTGCTGTGGCTGTGGTTCCCCTTTCCCAGCTCACTTTAAATCAGTGTAACTGTACAGGTGTCCCAGGGCAGCTCTGATCCAGGGGCTGTGGCTGGATTTGTCCAGTCCCTGTCTGGGTGCAGGAACAGCCTTGTCCCTGGACACCAGTGCAGCCCTGCTGGCTCTGGCTGTGACCAAAAAACAGACACTGGGAGAGAGGAAGGCGTGAAATGGGCTTTTTATGTGGCAATTTAAGACCTCATGGAATTAAATTTAATTTGTTTGGGCTGCTGATCCGAGCTGTGAGCCTGGCTTCGAGGTTTTCCTGTTTTTACTGTCAGGACTTCTGAGCAATCCTGCAGATTCCAGCCCCTGGGTCCCCCCTGCCCATGCAGAGGAGCATTCCCAGGGCGGGCTGTGCTCCCGTGCTGGCAGGAGGGAGGGCTGGGTTTGCCTGAGTGCAGGGAAAAGGATTTGGGAAAGGATTTGTGCCGTGATCTCCATTTCATCTCTGGCTAATCAAGTTCCAGTTGGTTTTCCCATGGAATAACACATCTGTGCTTATCCCATCCCTTTAGGTTAAAAAAATAAATAAAAAATTGCATGTTTCATTGCAAGGAAAACCAGGGGCAGTGGAGAGCTTTACAAGTTTCCCAAATTTGTTTTCTTTGCCTGTGGTGGGATTGGGTCACCTTTTTCTAACAACTGATGGAAATGGGCTGAGATTCAAACTGGTGCCCCACGGTGCCAGGATAATTTTATTTCCCTGACTGCCCCTCATTCTGTGTCTTCTGGGGCATCTTTGTTTTATCTCCTGGATGATAATTGCAGTCCTTTCCTTCCTCGTGTGTTCATCATTTGTATGGGTTTGTTTAAATCCATTTCAGGTTGCTGAAGCTTTTCCCTCCAAAGCTGATGTGAGCTAAAAGCTACTTTAGCTGTCTAAGGCTAAATTACATTTGGTGATCCAGATAAAATCATTTTTCTCTTTAAACCAATTTTGGGAAATAAATAATACTTATCTGTTCCTAGGTATTTTTTTTCCCAAGCAGACATCCCAGTTTGCTGCTTTTAGATGTTTTCCCTAAAAATTCTGGAGGATGCTCAGCTGATTCTCCTGATGTTAAACACTCTCGTTAAAAGCTTTTGGTTTCACAAAAGGGAAAATGAAGTTAATATTGCAAACACAGTAATGGACAAGGGGAGTATCTTGCATTTTACTGAAATTATACATAACTCCCCAAAACAGTAGAAGAGAGAACTTCTGGGGCCTGGAGAATTGCTCCTTTTCAGCTGCTTTGGTTCCAGACCAGGAGCTGAGGTTGTCCTGTCCCTTTGGCAGGGGCTGCAGCTGGAGGTGTCCCCATGCCAGGGCTGCCTTGGGCACTCCTGGGGGTGGGTGCAGGTGTGGGCCCTGCCCCTGCTAAGCCCTGTTCCTGCAGCTGGGTGTGCCCAGGGTGTGAGCTGGGTGTGCCCGGGGTGGGAGCTGGGTGTGCACAGGGTGTGAGCTGAGCTGGGTGTGCACAAACTGTTCCTGGGTCCTTGGAGAACACAGCCACAGCTGGCACCCAGGGATGGGGTAATGATGAGTGAGTAATTCGAGGTTAATGATTTAATCAGTGTAAGATACTAAAGGACATCAGTGGAGCTTCCCACCCCTCTGCACAAGTTACTCAAACCCTTCCTAGAGTAGAGGAGGTGACCTGGTTATGGGAAAATGCTCTTAATGCAGAGAGACCCTCTTGGAAAAGTCTTCCCTTCCTCTGTGGTGGGGACACTGCAGGTGCTGGGGCAGCCCCAGACCCCCCAACCTGTGAGCCGGGTGTGCCCCAGGTGTTGTCTCTGCAGGGCCGGGTGTGCCCCAGGTGTTGTCTCTGGTGGGCCGGGTGTGCCCCAGGTGTTGTCTCTGCAGGGCCAGCCTGACTTATCCCAGGAGCAGGTGATGGATAAGGAGTCAATCTGGCAGGGCCTTTACCTGCAGTTCTTTCACCTGGGCTCAGGTGCCAGGCTCAGGTGCCAGGCTGGTGTCACCCTGGTGTCACTCTGTCCCTCTGTGCTCCAAGGACCCCTCACCAAGGCTCAGGTAGCAGAGTTTAGGCTGTAGCCTCCCGTGGGCACACCTTGTCCTCCTGCCTGCCCTGTCCCCTGCCCTCGGCAGGGTGGGGACAAACCCAGAGCTGGGGGTGGCTGCTGCCACCAGTGCTGCTCCTGGAGCTGCCTGGGGGCTCCTGTGCTGCAGGGTCGGGGTTCTGCTCTCCTCTCCCTCTCACCCTGCTGGGCTCCTGCAGAGTCTCTGGTGGCTCCAGCCCAGGTGGGCGTTGTCCCCCGGGTTTTTCCCTGGTGACATGGGGACATCACCCTCTGCCTGTGCCTTCCTGCAGCTCCTGGCCCTGGGGGCTTTCCCAGCCCGGCTGGGGAGGGGTCACTGGCACAGGGACTGGCACAGGGAGGGGGTGATCCCTCCCAGAGATCTGTGTGTGCTCGTTGAGCAAACCCGAGTGGGATCAGAGAGCACAGGAGCAGGTTTGTACCTGCCCTGGCAAATGTAGGGCATCACAAATGAGCTGTTCCCATCCCGTGGGGAAAAACAAAACAGCACGAGACAACCAGAATGCAGGGCAACAAATCAGGGGGGACATCAGTTATTTACTCCTCTAAGGAACAGGTTTATTAAAAATGGCTTTTAATCTTGCTTTTGATAAGAGAAAGGAATGGTAGCTGTATATTATGTGTGCTGCTCAAAATCCAGATTTAGAGGGCACAGGGAAGGGGGGGAGTCCTTTGTAGTTTGTGTTTTCTGTCCAATACTTGCCCTGCTGCTGCTGGCAGCCAAGCCGAGCTGCTGCCTCCACTGGCTGAAGGAACCCTGAGGAGAGCAGGATTCTGTGCTCTGTTCATTCCCTGGGCAGAGTTTTATACCCTGAGAGCACCCTGGGGTGAGCTCACCCTGCTCCCTCCTGCAGGCCATCCTGAGCCTTTCCTGGCCTTCTTTTCCAAAGGCTTTGTGTGAAGCCCTGCGGGTTTATTTCAGCATCCCCTCCCCTCGGGCTGTGCTGTGGGGCAGCCCCAAACCCCCACAGGACCTGGGGGAATGAGGAGGAATCAGCAGTTGTGCTCTTGCTCTGCTCCATGGCAGGGAGGCAGAGTGTCCTCAGCTGGAAGTGCTGCTCAGACTGTCATGTATTCAAATGCTTTCATTTATCTGCTGTGGCAATTTCTCTGTCCAGAGCCCCAGTTTGTGTTCCCAGGGATCTTTTCCTGGTCTGGTTTGGGTCAGTGACCTCTCCTGGAGTCCATCAGGGGTGACCAGTTTGGGGTTTGTCCGGTCTGTGCCAGGCTCCCTGGGAGCCTGTGTGGATTTTTGTCAGGAGGTGACAAACTTTGGGATAAAATGTGTGAGAAGTCCCCCAAGGCTGCCAGCAAGGCAGAGCTGCTGTGGCAGCCCCGGTGTGACCAGACCTGCTGAGCTCTCCAGCTGCTCTGCAGGTGCTGCAGGCACCAAGGAGGGACACAGCAATTTCTTTTCCAGGGGATTTGGTTTCTTTTCCTCCCTAATTAAAATAATTAAATGGTATTTAATTGTAAGCCTTCGTCGAGTCTTTGTTCCATCTCATTAAGTGATTTATTTGGATTATCACATTTGTTTCCAGCCTGTGTAGCAGGAGCAGCCCTGGCTGCTGGATTCCAGTGCTGAGCAGAGAATGAGCAAACGGGGGGGATTTCCTGGTGCCCTGGGGCACCCCAAAGCCTCTGCCCTGGCCCCAGAACTGCAGGGGTTACCTGGGCTCACCCTGCTGGGTGTCCCCACCTCAGCTGTGCTGGGAGCAGCCCCAGCCCCTCTGCAGTCCTGGTGCTCTCAGGGGTGATCCTTTGGCCCCTGGGGCAGATCCCCTTCCCTCCCAGCTCCCCTCCTGCCCTGCTGTGCTGGGGCAGGGCTGGGAGCCAGCTCACCCTTGGGGTGTCACCGTCTCCCCCATGTGTGCTGCTGCTCCTCAGCTTGCAGTTGTGGATAGAGGGGAAGGCAGGGACAGTGTTTGACCTCCTTTTAAAGGATCGGGGTTTTTTCAGGACTCACATTGTGTTTTGAAAAGACGAGGCTGAAGCACCTGCTGAAGGCTCAGAAGGAGCTGAGGACTCCCAGCAAGTCTGCTGGAATTAAGAGTGGCTTAAATGATGGAGTCAGGGTTAGAGACAGAGACAGTTTTCCACGCAGGCTGTCCAAGTTCTTTGCAGGAAGCAGGAAAATGACAATTCTAGGTTTTTATCTCCCTGGTTGATTGGCTGCTCCTCCTGAACAAGTTCTGGCACTGAATTCCTGTGGCTCGTCTGCTCCCCAGGGGTTTTGGATGCTTATTCCACATTTCTGCACCTGTGCTGCTGCTTCCTGCTGCTCTCAGGGCACCTCCTCAGCCAAGATGCATTGAAAGGTTATTGATGGAGCTCTGGTGACCTTTGCTGTGGTTTGCTGTTTGTGTGTTTGTGTTTGGCTGGGAAATGGAGCTGGTATTGGATTTCCCCCATCCCTTCCACCACAAATCAGTCATGGGATGGTTTGGGAGGGACCTCAGAGCCCCTCCAGTGCCACCCCTGCCCTGGCAGGGACACCCCCACTGTCCCAGGGTGCCCAGCCTGGCCTTGGGCACTGCCAGGGGACAGGGGCAGCCACAAGTGACACTCATGGAAATGGGTAAATCCAAGTGTAAAAATCTATTTCCAATGGATCACAAATAAAGGCTGCTCGAGAAAGGACACGTCCTGATCCGCTGAGTCCCGCTCCGATCAGAGTTCATCTGCTGAGAAGGAGTTGAAAGATAAATGTCACAGGAGGAGTGCAACAACTCCCGGGGCTGGAAATGATCAAAGGCTCCCTAGAAAAGCCTGTTGTCAACTCCTGACACCGTGTCACAGCTCTTTGTGTCAGTCCTGAAGGAAAAACAAAGTCGAGATGATTTTTGGAGATACGAGCAAAATCATCCACTTCTCGTAGGCAGAAACACAGCTGCTGATTAGGAGGGGGTTTTTTTCCCCTAAAAAGTCTTTTAAGTGTCTGGTTACAGTGTTATGGCCTCAGGCAGAATGGATCTGCACATATTGCATTGCCTCTGGCTAGCAAATGTTTGTGGGGTTTGTAATATTTTAAGCAGGTAGCGAGGCTGAGAGTCAATCTGGCTACAACCAATCAATTATTCACAGCGCACTTCCAGCAAAATCATTTAAAGGAAAACTCTCCTGCCAGTCACTAACAGGCATGCAGACAAAGAAATGATGTCTGTAGCAAAAATAAGCAGCTTAAGGTGTGATTGCCAATAAAAAATCAAACCTAGCTTGCCAGCAAGAACTCCACCTGCTCGCTAAAAATCTGTCAGTTGAATATGATTTTAATAAGGTGATGGATTTGATGACTCAGAGCTGGTTTGGAAAGAGTTTTAGTTTGGGCTGACCCAGACTCTGCATCTGGATTTGGTCAGGGTAAGAATTTATCATCCCCAGAGTGGGCCTGGGGAAAAAAGCTGCTCTGGGGAGGGTCCCAGACCCCCTGCCCGGGGATCCCTCACGGACCCCGGGGTGCTCTGGGGTGGGAGGGACCTGCAGCTCCTCTGGTCCCCCCTGCTCCCCGGGCAGGTCCCTCTGTGGCCTGGATGTCACTGTCCCCAGGGCAGGGGCACCCTCCTGGCCCAGAACCAATCATTAATTTAATTAACATTAATTAATTGTGAATTGATTGCCCTTCAGAGGGTGCTGCCAGCCCAGAACGGTGTCGCACAGGCAGGACTCTTTTCTGGGGCTCTGGGACAGCTGAGGAGGAGTTTCCTGCCCTGTTCCCTCCTGAGGGTTGGCAGAGCTGTGCTGGTCTGTAAAACCCAACAAACCACGGGGAACTGTGGGATTCCTTTGCCGGAGCTGGGGTGGGATTC
>VXBR01012330.1:43209-59412 GCA_013400215.1 Cisticola juncidis | reverse complement strand
TGCTGGGTCAGGGGGGCTGTGGGGCTCTGGCTGTGAGGGGTGGTCTGTGCTGGGTCAGGGGGGCTGTGGGGCTCTGGCTGTGAGGGGGGGTCTGTGCTGGGTCAGGGGGGCTGTGGGGCTCTGGGGATGAGGGGTGGTCTGTACTGGGTCAGGAGGCTGTGGGGCCAGGGTTCCCGTGGTCCTGGCAGGGCTGTCCCCAGGCTGGAGCTGCCTCTGCTCCTGCCAGGATTTTCCTCTGCCTGCTTTTTCCTCCTCTGAGGTCTGGCATGGAACAACCTGGCCTTTCCACACAAGTTTCCAGAATTCATCTTTTTCTTACCCTCTCATTCTAAATGCATTCCTCCCCTCAGAGCTGAGTGCTGGCAGCATGGATATTGTCCTGGAGCTTTGGAGCGGGGAAATGTGGGGATCCAGGTGCAGGAAATCCTTGGGAAAACTTTGAAGGTGCTTGTCTGAGAAATTAAAATCATCACCTGGAAAGGACAATATTTACAGTATCTCCCTGGTTCTATTTCACAGCTCCAGTGTAAATCCTTACTTCCACACAAATTTATTATTTACCTTTGTCGCTGGAGACCTTGTCTGGCGTTATTTATCATATATATTGTGTGTGATTATATTTCAACTTCAAATTATTACTGGCAGACACGACCATGCCTTGGCATCTCTCTTTATTACACTTTGTGCTCGGCAATTCATTTTGCCTGATGGAGCCGGGGTGTCACTCGGGCAGGTTCTGTGATTTATTGCTGCGCTCCAGACTTTCTGTCTTGAGCCTCCACCTGTTCCCCAGCTGTTCCTGGAGCGTGTCTGGCTTTGGGAGGGCTGGGCCGTGCTTCTGGAGCTCTAATGCAATTTGTCTCTGTAATCCTGCTGGTGACGTGGGGCTCTGTGATCATCCCTGAAATCTCCCTGTGCTCTCTGAGTGTGCAGCCCCCTGCAAAGTGTGAGTGTAAACCCCTGCAAACTGCGAGTGTAACCCCCTGAAAACTGTGAGTGTAACCCCCTGCAAACTGTGAGTGCAGCCCCTGCAAACTGCGAGTGCAGCCCCTGCAAACTGTGAGTGTAACCCCCTGAAATCTGTGAGTGCAGCCCCTGCAAACTGCGAGTGTAACCCCCTGCAAACTGTGAGTGCAGCCCCTGCAAAGTGTGAGTGCAGCCCCTGCAAACCGCGAGTGTAACCCCCTGCAAACTGCGAGTGCAGCCCCTGCAAACTGCGAGTGCAGCCCCTGCAAACTGTGAGTGTAACCCCCTGCAAAGTGTGAGTGCAGCCCCTGCAAAGTGTGAGTGTAACACCCTGAAAACTGCGAGTGCAGCCCCTGCAAACTGCGAGTGTAACCCCCTGCAAACTGCAAGGCTGCTGCTCTGCTGGGTGGGACAGCAGGGCAGGCTCTCCCTGGGCACAGTGAGACCAAAATCAGCATTATCAGAGTGTGCAGGGAGCAGGGAGCAGCAGCACTGCAGGGCCAGGGAACCCCAGCCTGTGCTGGGACAGCAGGGCAGGCTCTCCCTGAGCACAGTGAGATCAAAATCAGCATTATCAGAGTGTGCAGGGAGCAGCAGCACTGCAAGGCCAGGGAACCCTGGGCTGAGATGGCAGGGGAGGCTCTCCCTGGGCACAGTGAGACCAAAATCAGCATTATCAGAGTGTGCAGGGAACAGCAGCACTGCAGGGCCAGGGAACCCCAGCCTGGGACCTCAAAGCCACTGGGGAGATCCCTTTGTTCGAGTGCATCCTCTGTATTTGGGGTACAGCTCCAAAACTGGACTGTGCCTTTAGTTCTTCATCCCAATTCAGTGACATTCTCGAGGAGATTCTTCACAAGAGGAAGTTTTTCTTGCCTCTCCAAGTGTTTCATAATTGTGATTGCCTTAGTTCATGGACAATGAAACTGCCTAATTTGTGCCTTCGGTGCAGACACAGCATCAGACTAAGGCAATGTCAGGGGCTCTGCCACGTCTGATCAAAAACTGATTGAGTTTTCTCCAGGGCCCTTCTGTTATTTGTCCCTGTGATGCCAGGGTGGGGTTTTTTCAGGACAGGGACTTTATGCAACAAAAGACAAGAATCATTTCACAATGAGGATTCTCCAACGTCCCAGGCTGCAGTAACTGTGTGAGGATTTGGTGTTTGGGTTCCATGGAGGATGGGAGGACTGGGACAAGGTGACCCTAAAGGTCCCAAGCCTTCACCCTGTGATTTAGGTGACGTTCTCTCTTCATGACTTTATAACAGTAATGTTAATTATTTTCAGCCATGCAGTCTGTAAAAGAGCAAAGAGCACTTGCAGCAGTTTCATGTCTCTGTGCAGCAGCAGGGCTGGCAGGGGCTGCTCCACTCTGGGGTTCATTTCTGTGGGGTCCCATCCTGGACAGGGGTTGGGGTGGTGGGCAGGGATTAGGGCTGAGCCCCAGCCCTCCTCAGCAGTGTTTGGCCTTGAGGCAATGCTGGCTTCACCCACCTTTGGGGGAATGGGCTCAAATGCAGATTTCAGGCCCGTTTCTGCTGGAAATCTGCACATTAAAAATTGGCATTTTCCACTGGGCAGTAAATGGCAGGGACAGCATTCCATGTGTAACAAGGGGGTTTCCTCAGGTATGGGGTGAAGTCCCCTCATTCTGGTCAGGTGTTTCCTTCAGGATAATTCCTATGGACAGGTATTTCCTTTAGGATTGTTCCCATTGTCAGTATTTCCTTTGGGATCATTACCATTGTCAGGTATTTCCTTTAAGATCATTCCTATGGACAGGTGTTTCTTTTGGGATCATCTTTATGGACGGGTATTTCCTTTGGGATTATTACCATTGTCAGTATTTCCTTTGGGATCATTCCCATTGTCAGTATTTCCTTTGGGATCATTCCTATGGACAGGTGTTTCCTTTAGGATCATTCCCGTTGTTATTATTTCCTTTGGGATCGTTCCTATTGTCAGTATTTCCTTTAGGATCATTCCTATTGTCAGTATTTCCTCTGAGATCATTTCTATTGTCAGTATTTCCTTTGGGATCGTTCCTACGGACAGGTATTTCCTTTGGGATTATTACCATTGTCAGTATTTCCTTTACGATCATTCCTATGGACAGGTGTTTCCTTTAGGATCATTCCCGTTGTTATTATTTCCTTTGGGATCGTTCCTATTGTCAGTATTTCCTTTAGGATCATTCCTATTGTCAGTATTTCCTTTAGGATCATTCCTATTGTCAGTATTTCCTTTAGGATCATTCCTATTGTCAGTATTTCCTTTAGGATCATTCCTATTGTCAGTATTTCCTTTAGGATCATTCCTATTGTCAGTATTTCCTTTAGGATCATTCCTATTGTCAGTATTTCCTTTAGGATCATTCCTATTGTCAGTATTTCCTTTAGGATCATTCCTATTGTCAGTATTTCCTTTAGGATCATTCCTATTGTCAGTATTTCCTTTAGGATCATTCCTATTGTCAGTATTTCCTTTAGGATCATTCCTATTGTCAGTATTTCCTTTAGGATCATTCCTATTGTCAGTATTTCCTCTGGGATCGTTTCTCGGCCGGCTTTGGCTCCTGCCAGGAGCGGGCAGAGCATTCCCGGGCGCTGCCGGGGCGGATTTTGGGGCAAACCGGGCGAAGCGCAGAGCGTCGGGCAGGGCCCCAGGAGCGGAGCTGCTCTGGGAAGAGCCACAGCTCCCTCTGCTTGCAGGCAATTAACCGTGGCGTTAATTACACTTGCACCGGCACCACGGCGGGATGGGGCTCGCTCTGGATCCCTCTGGAATCCGGGATGTGTGGGGTACTTGGGACAGGATGTGTGAGCGTGAAGGTCTCGATCCATATGAGGGCTTCCAGTAAATCTGAAAACCAGAGGAAAATTCCTCTCCTTGTCTGTGATTTCTTAGTTCATCTCCTCATCTCTCAGTAATAGAAATTATATTACTTATTGTTTGCGTACATACATATGCAGTAATGACACAGAAATGCAAATAATATTAAATGAATTAAAAAGCAATATCTTGCTTCAGGCAATTCAGATGAGCGGGTTCAAACTGGCGTGAATCCCTGGCTGTGGTGATGCGGTGCTTAACACGGCTCAGGGTAGCGCCCCCGCTTCCTGAGCGAGGGATTATTGCTTTATCTCCGAGGAGAGGGGAGCAATATCATGTGCAAACAATCTTGTTGCGGCAGATTGGAACTGACTCGTGCATTAAACTTGTAAGAGGAGCTTTTCCCGGAGTTTAATTGCGCACAGGCGGGGCTGGCGCTGCGTGCCGGGGGCAGCGGCTGCTCCGGGCTGTGCCCCGGGAAACCGGGAGTGACTGAGCGGGGATTATCCCGGTGGGGAGGCACAGCCCGGCCCTTTAGGCCGGCTCCGCAGAGGCGGTGTTGTGAATAAACAGAGTTTGCCAGAGGGCCGGGTGCGCAGCATTCCCTGGGAGAAGCATCCTGGGATCCTCGCTCGGGATGGAGGCCCTGGGTGCTCTGCAGGGCTGAACAGCCCGAGCTCGGGATGGGGGCACCGGGTGCTCCGCAGGGCTGGAGCAGCATCCCGGGATCCTCGCTCGGGATGGAGGCCCTGGGTGCTCTGCAGGGCTGAACAGCCCGAGCTCGGGATGGGGGCACCGGGTGCTCCGCAGGGCTGGAACAGCATCCCGGGATCCTCTCTCGGGATGGAGGCACCGGGTGCTCCGCAGGGCTGGAGCAGCATCCCGGGATCCTCGCTCGGGATGGAGGCACCGTGTGCTCCGCAGGGCTGGAGCAGCATCCCGGGATCCGAGCACGGGGTGGAGGCACCGTGTGCTCTGCAGGGCTGGAACAGCCCGAGCTCGGGATGGAGGCTCCGTGTGCTCCGTAGGGCCGGGGATTCTCCTCAGGCTCTGCCGCAGGGCTGGGACAGCCCGAGCTCGGGGTGGAGGCACCGCGTGGTCCCCAGGGCCGGGGATTCTCCGCAGGTTCTGCCGCAGGGCTGGAGCAGCATCCCGGGATCCCCTCTCAGGATGGAGGCACCGTGTGCTCCACAGGGCTGGAGCAGCATCCCGGGATCCTCTCTCGGGATGGAGGCACCGTGTGCTCCGCAGGGCTGGAGCAGCATCCCGGGATCCTCTCTCGGGATGGAGGCACCGTGTGCTCCGCAGGGCTGGAACAGCATCCCGGGATCCGAGCTCGGGATGGGGGCACCGTGTGCTCCGCAGGGCTGGAGCAGCATCCCGGGATCCGAGCTCGGCTCCCCGAGTCTGGGAGCAGTTTAAGTGTCTTGTCCTGGTGAATTCGCTGTGATTTCTCATAGCAGGCGGGTGGCAAACGTGACACAGCCTCCATGCAGGGAGAATCCCTCAATTCCTGCTCTCTGCCAGAGGCTGGGCAGAGGAGCTGCCCCGGGTTCCCAGAGCAGGGCAGGGCCCTGGGGAGGAACAGGCTCGGGCTGGGTGTGCCCTGGATCAAACTCCCTGGTGTTCAGTGCTAAACACTTCTCTGGGGTTGGTGGCACCTGCAGGAGGTTCCCAAAAGAAAGCACCCCGTGCACAGCAGCTGGGGAGAAAATTCTGAAAATGGGGATATTGCTCTCATTCCCTGAATGGAGAGGACATTCTGGAAATGGGGATATTGCTTTCATTCCTTGGCTGGAGAGGAAATTCTGGAAATGGGGATATTGCTCTCATTCCCTGAATGGAGAGGACATTCTGGAAATGGGGATATTGCTTTCATTCCTTGGCTGGAGAGGAAATTCTGGAAATGGGGATATTGCTCTCATTCCCTGAATGGAGAGGAAGTTCTGGAAATGGGGATACTGCTCCCATTCTGTGTTTCCCCACCTCGGAGTGTTTGGGGCTGGCAGAGGTGTTGGTCTGGGGCACAGTTGTTCACTGGCAGACAAAACAGATCCCTGGTTATTCCATAAAAACACAGATATAACAGAAAACCCCACAAACACACAAATCCCCCCAACAAAAGCCAACAAACAGATAAATAAACAAACAAACAATATCAAACCCTCCACCCCAACAAGAAATAAAGGAGGGAGACAGAGAAGGCTCCCGGGGGCGCTGTCAGGAGGGGGTGCAGCCCCTCCTGCTCCTCTCCAGAGGGGGCCGTGGGGATAGGCTGGGTTAATTCAGGCTGGGATCCTCTGAACCTCATTTCACAGCATCGGAGCCTCTGCACAGACCCGCAGGCAGTGGCACGGCAGTTCAAGGGTGCCCTTGGCAACTGGGAGGCCAAACTGGATTTAACTGGAGGCCAGCTGCTGTCCCTGGATGGGGCTGCTGAGCTCCAGGCACTTTGGGAGGCTCAGTGGGCAGTGGGGAAGGAAAGGAGCTGCAGTGCAAGAGGGAAATGCCACAATGCACACGGAAATTCCAAGGAAATTCCTCTTTCCAGGCTTAGGGAACCAGCGCCGTGGAGTTAAATGTGTCTTTGATTTTCCAGCCACGCAGCGCGGCTGTGAAACGCGGATGTGGGGCTGTGAGGGAGCGGCGTGAGCTGAATAGGAATTTCCTGGAGCAGCCGAGGCCAGCGCTGGCACCGGGCTGGGGAACACCCGAGCGCCGGAGGCAGCGCCTCCCTCTCCCATCGGAATTCCGGTCAGGACTCTGCGGAGCAGCAGCGCAGGGCAGGAAAGCTGGGAAGGGGCAGAGGGAGCGCCCACAGCGCCGCCAAAATGGGCAGTGCCAGTTCATATCCGTGTTTATAATGGTTATCAAATGACGAATTTGTAACCAAATTCACCAAATCTCAGTGGGGAGAACAGTTAATTAATGAGGTTATAATGGATCTGCACTGAGAGATTAAAATGGGGGAGACATGGAAAGAGAAAGAAGGAAAGAAAGAGAAAGAAGGAAAGAAAGAAGGAAAGAAGGAAAAAGAAGGAAGGAAGGAAGGAAGGAAGAAAGAAAGAAAGGAAAGAGAGAAAAGGAGAGAAGGAGAGGAAGAGGGAAAGAGAGGAAGAGAAGGAAGGAAGGAAGGAAGGAAGGAAGAAAAGAAAAGAAAAGAAAAGAAAAGAAAAGAAAAGAAAAGAAAAGAAAAGAAAAGAAAAGAAAAGAAAAGAAAAGAAAAGAAAAGAAAAGAAAAGAAAAGAAAAGAAAAGAAAAGAAAAGAAAAGAAAAGAAAAGAAAAGAAAAGAAAAGAAAGAAATGAAGAAATCTGTGTCCTGAAGGTGCTGTTGTGCATCAGTTTTTGAATATTCAGGTTGATATTCAGTTGTGTGGCCGCAGTGAGCTGGGGCTGGGAGGGGATGCCCATAGGGGCAGCAGTGCCTCGGTGCCAGTGAACCCCCACAGCAGGGCAGGCTCCCAAACCATCCCAGTTACAATCAGGAACTGGTACTGGTTTCCTTTTGGCATCTGCAGAAGCTGCTGTCCCTCACAGCTGTGAGTCCCTTGGAAATGCTGCTTCATCTCCAGGAGGATTCTCCCTGCTGTGCTGCATTCCAAGGTTCTCCAAAGAAGAAGAGGAGGGGATTTGGGGGTATTTTGGAGATTTTAATGCCAACTTTGGGGGTTCAGGGCCGGTTTGAGGGTTTTAAGAGAAGGTGCAGGGCACAGCTCCTCCCAGAGCCTCCTCACACCTCTGAGGTCAGCAAATCTGGGAATGAAGGAGTGCCCGAGGCCTGTCCTGGGGGCAGGGCAGTGCCCACCCCTCCGGGCACCTGTGCCAGGGCTGGGCAACGCAGGGCAGAGCCTGCTGTGCCAGGGCCTCCCCTCCCTCACAGGAACCATTCCTGCCCCTCCTAACCCCACTCCCAGTTTGAAACCCACCCCTCCTTGGTCTGCCAGGGCTTCCCCTTCTGCTCAGGGATGCAATGTCAATAAATAAAGTTTGTGTGAGTGGTGGTGACCGCTGGTATTGGCTGCACAAGCAAATATTCCCAGCAAAAAAAAAATTAAAAACGTGGTCAATGGATATCTCTGAGCTTTCTGAGACGAAGAAAATCCGATTTTTAGGCTGGATTAATTGCTCTCCAAGTGGTTGTTAGTGAAGAGGTAATTCAGCCTCGGCAGAGGAGGCTGAGCACAGAGCAGTTATTTGCCATGGTTACCCCGGCCCTGAATGAAGGGACAATTATTGGAGAGGTGCTGGAGATCCTGCTTGCTTTTCCCACTCCTTTGTGCAAACCACCAAAAAGCCAATTAGGTGCGTTTATCCAATTTTAGAGCACAGTGTTCGTAATTAGAGAGTTTGCTGCTGGCCCGGGCTGGGGGTGAGGGGGTGCCAGGAGGTGCTGGTGGCTGGCATGGAAAATCCCAGTGCTGCCATCCCAGTGCTCCCGTCCCAGTGCTCCCATCCCAGTGCTCCTGTCCCAGTGCTCCCATCCCAGTGCTCCCATCCCAGTGTTCCCATCCCAGTGTTCCCACCCCAGTGCTCCCATCCCAGTGCTCCCATCCCAGTGCTCCCATCCCAGAGTTCCCACCCCAGTGCTCCCATCCCAGTGTTCCCACCCCAGTGCTCCCATCCCAGTGCTCCCATCCCAGTGCTCCCATCCCAGTGCTCCCATCCCAGTACTCCCATCCCAGTGCTCCCATCCCAGTGCTCCCATCCCAGTACTCCCATCCCAGTGCTCCCATCCCAGTGCTCCCATCCCAGTACTCCCATCCCAGTGCTCCCATCCCAGTGCTCCCATCCCAGTACTCCCATCCCAGTGCTCCCATCCCAGTGCTCCCATCCCAGTACTCCCATCCCAGTGCTCCCATCCCAGTGCTCCCATCCCAGTACTCCCATCCCAGTGCTCCCATCCCAGTGCTCCCATCCCAGTACTCCCATCCCAGTGCTCCCATCCCAGTGCTCCCATCCCAGTACTCCCATCCCAGTGCTCCCATCCCAGTGCTCCCATCCCAGTACTCCCATCCCAGTGCTCCCATCCCAGTGCTCCCATCCCAGTACTCCCATCCCAGTGCTCCCATCCCAGTGCTCCCATCCCAGTACTCCCATCCCAGTGCTCCCATCCCAGTGCTCCCATCCCAGTACTCCCATCCCAGTGCTCCCATCCCAGTGCTCCCATCCCAGTACTCCCATCCCAGTGCTCCCATCCCAGTGTTCCCATCCCAGTACTCCCATCCCAGTGCTCCCATCCCAGTGCTCCCATCCCAGTGCTTCCACCCCAGTGCTTCCATCCCAGCCTTCCCATCCCAGTGCTCCCATCCCAGCCCTCCCATCCCAGTATTCCCAGGCCTGCAGGAGGGTCTGCCCTGGCCCCATGTGTCCCATAAATGCAGGGATCCCATAAATCCTTCACCCCAGGATTTGTTCTCTTAGTACCCTGCAAATGCTGGTCCCCCCCGGAGCTGGGGGTGTTTCAGAGGTGGGGGCAGCTTTGGGGGTCCTGCAGGGAATGCTTGGGTGAGGGGCAGCTCCTTGGGATGGGAGCCCAGCACCAGGGGGAGCAGGGCCATGGGCAGGGCTGGGGGAGGCTGAGCTCGGTGCTCTGTGGGGGCTGTTCCACCCTGAAAGGTTCTGGGTTTGCTCTGGGGACTCCTCCTGGGGTCATTGTGGGGCTGGGAGCCCCCAGCTCCAGCTGCTGTGTGTGCCCAGCCCTCCACACGGGATCCTGCTGTGCTCCCTGAGGAGCAGCTCCTGCTCCTCACCCCTCCAGCCCCGTGGCAGCCTGGAATTTCTGCCCCTCCCTGTTCCCTGTGCCATTCCCATGGCAGAGCCGCTGCAGCCCCTGCCTGGGCTCTGAGAGGGGCTCAGAGGGTGCAGGGATCCCTGAGCGCTCTCCAGGTGCCTCTGCCATGAGCACAGAGCCCTCATTTGGGCAAAGGCTGCACAGAATTTACCCTTCCCTTGTCCTGCACCCACCTTCAGCAGAATGGGTTTGATCAGGGTCACTGCACAGAGAGAAATAAAAGGAGCTTTTTTCCTGAAAGAGAAAAAAAATTAAATTCACTGTACAGGAGCAGGTTAGGGGCAGGATTTCAAAGGAGCTGCTCCCTTTGGTGACTCCTCCTCTTCCTCCTGTGTATTACAGCCAGAAACAGAGACGAGGAAGATGAATTTGTCAGGCAAATCTGGATTATTGGGTTCTGTGTTCTCAGTCCACAGGAGCTCCATGGTTTCATGCTGTAATTCAGAGCTGTTCTGATCCTCTGGGTTTTCCCCAGTGCCCAGGCCCTTCCCGTTACAAAATGCTTTGAGACAGAACTGTGAAAAATATCAGAATGGGTGGTGACTTTTCTTGGCTTTTATCTTGTAGAAGTTTTGTTTTAATATTTAACAATATTTTATTATTTAATGGAAGTGGAGCTGTTTGGCCCCTCTGGGGCTGTGCGGAGGATGCCCAGTACTGGCATTGTTGGTGCCTGCTGGGCTGTGCTGGGGCTGGAGCTGATGGAGCAGAGCCCACGGGGCTCCCACAGCCCCTCCTCAGCCTCCCTCTGGCAGCTTTGGTTTCTCACAAGAGCTGTGAACAGGAACGGGGCTCCTCTGCCTGGCTGATCAAAGGTCAGGGAAAAAACAGCCCCAGTGCTCCTGGGAGAACTGAGGTGTGTGGGGATATTCCTGTCGGGAAATCCAGGGAATCCCAGGCTGGGCTGGGTGGGAAGAGACCCCAAACCCCCCCAGTGCCACCCCTGCCCTGGCAGGGACACCCCCACTGTCCCAGGCTGCTCCAAACCCATCCAGCCTGGCCTTGGGCACTGCCAGGGATCCAGGGGCAGCCACAGCTGCTCTGGGTACCTGTGCCAGGGCTGCCCACCCTGCAGGGAACAATTCCTGATTCCCAGGATCCCATCCCTTCCTGCCCTGTGGCAGTGGGATCCATTCCCTGCAGGAAGGATGGGGAGTTGCTCTCCCAGCATTTCCTGAGCCGGGCTCCCTCCCTGCACTCGGAGCTCACACAGTGAGGGAATTATCGGTGCTTTATGGCCGGGAGCTCACACAGTGAGGGAATTATCGGTGCTTTATGGCCGGGAGCTCACACAGTGAGGGAATTATCGGTATTTATGGCCGGGTTACTCGGTGTCTGTGCAGCCAGGGCTGCTCTTGGCTCTGCTCTGCTGCCGCCGGGTTCTTGTGGTGGCAAACTCAGGGATGAGGAGTTACACATCCATGAAATGCATCCCTGCACACTCCTGGGGTTTCACCCCTTCCCCAGAGGATTTCCCCAGCTCCTGTCCTGCCCGCCCCCGACTCCTGCCCCTTCCTCCTGCTCTGAGTTTGGGGCTGCAGGAACTGGGAGGGATCGTTCCTTCTGTGCTGGATTTGTTAAAAACGGCACCCTCAGACCCTGAACCACCTTCCTGCCCCTGTTGGTTCCTGTCTGGGGAGACAAAAGACTCTGGAAGTGGCAAAGCCAGGAGCCATTTGAATATCACAGACTGGAGGATGCTCCAGGAGGGAGCTCCATCTCACAGTCCCAGGCTTAACTCATTGCAGACAGTCCAAGCCTCTCTTCTGTTCCCCAGATATTGAAAACAGAGCTAATTTCAACTGATTTCAAATAGTTTAAGCATTTATTTTAATCCCCAGGTGTGGCAAAGAGAGAAAAGTACAAACAGTTGTTATTTAAAATGTAATTGTAAATAAAAGCTAAAATAATAATAATAATAATGTTCAGTCTTTGTGAGGATTATGTGCATAATAGCACAATAAATCTTCAATTTTAGGGAGTTTGCTCTTATTTTCTGGCTTAGTATTATTGATGCTTTTTTGAAATAGCACATTTCTTGGACTGACACAGACAAGTGCAAACAGAGAGGAGCACAGGAGAGCACAGAGAACACACGAGAATCACAATGAAAATCACAATTTTTGGAGCCTCTCCTGTCCTGTGCCAGCCTTGGGCACAGACACAGGCCGGGAGTGGCTCCACCCTGGTGTCTCCCTTTGCTTCTGCTCTCCAAAATATGAGATGGTTCTTCTCCTTGACTTGTAACAAGCCATTCTCAAATCTCCCTTTCAGTCAATTAAATTCATTAATTAAAAGCAGATAAAGATCAGTGAGTAAAGGCTGAGCTAATGTACGCCTAATATATTGTTGTATCATGCTTTGTCAAACACACCAGTAATTGCTCATTTCATTTATTCAGCATTACTGATTTAAATATCTTTCTGGACGTTTTGGAGTCAGCTGTCATTTCCTTAATGTCTGCTGCTTGCGTATCAAAATGTCACTTTATTATTTCAATACATTATCTGTGACTTTGGTTTCCTTTAAAGCTCTGATTGCTGTGACAGCGCTCACGGGAGCCCAGGCTGAGCTGGGAATGGTTTCAGTGGTAACAGAGCAGGCAGCTCCTCTTGCCTGGGGGTTTTATNTGGGGTTTAGGTGTTTTGGGGTTGAGTGTTTGAAGGGTTGGGAATGTTCAAGGGATTGGTTATATTTGAGGGTTTGGGGATGTTTGAAGGATTGGTTTTGTTTGAGGAACTGGGGGTGTTTGAGGGGTTTGTTGTGTTTAAGGAGTTGTGTGTTTGAAAGGCTGGATGTATTTGAGGGGTTGTGTAGGTTTGAGGGGTTGTGTGGGTTTGAGGGGTTGTGTGGGTTTGAGGGGTTGTGTAGGTTTGCATGAAGGACAGAGAAATCAGAAGTTTCAGTGAATGATTTGAGTCCTCATGAAACCCAACAGTGAATTGTGCTGGTGCCTCTGAATTATAGAGATCAGAAAAGATTTAATTAAATATATAAACTGTGGAAAGAGCTGTCTTGTGCTGGAAGGACCAGAGAATCCCAGACTGGTTTGGGCTGGGAGGGACCTCAAATCCCACCCATTCCCACCCCTGCCATGGCAGGGACACCTCCCACTGTCCCAGGCTGCTCCAGCCTGGCCTTGGGCACTGCCAGGGATCCGGGGACAGCCACAGCTGCTCTGGGCACCTGTGCCAGGGCTGCCCACCCTGCCAGAGAACAATTCCTGATTCCCAGGATCCCATCCAGCCCTGCCCTCTGGCACTGGGAGCCATTCCCCTGTCCTGTCCCTCCACCCCTTGCAGTGTCTCAAATCCCACATCTCATCCCAGGCTCAGAAAACATCCACCAAAACCCAGTCTGTGAAAAAAGACTTTACCTAAAATGTTAAAACAATTATTTTTGCAGGAGGCAAGAGAAAGGAAAGGATTAACTGTTTGGTAAAATGTCAATTTGTAAAGGTCCTCAGACGAATCGATGGCTGGAGCTCAGTGCAGGAGCCGGGGGTGAGGGGGCTCGGAGGAGCTCTGGGCTGGAGTCAGTCTGAATTCCAAATTCCAAATTCCCTTGCTGGGTGTTCATAGAGGGGTTTGGGTACAGGCTGCACCAGAGGCTGTGGAAGATGTGTGTGCACACGTGTGTGTGTGCACATATGTATGTGTGTGCATGTATGTGTGTTTGCACACGTGTGTGTGCATGTGTGTGTTTGCACGCGTGTGTGCAGGCACAGGGCAGTTGCACAGGTTCTATTTCCCTCTCCTCTGTGCTCTGCTGTCCCGAGGGCTGTCCCAGCCCATCCCAGCCCATCCCAGCCCATCCCAGCCCATCCCAGCTCTCCTGCCCGGGGCTCTGCTGAGCTCTGAAGCTGCAGAGTATCTGGTGGGAGCTGTCAGGCACAGCAAAATACTTCAGCAGTTGGAATTAATTAACTATCGAAGAAGGGGTTTGTTAACAGTGAATGGTGGTAGTTTATCCATTCTCAATTTTTAAGATGCTTTTTTTTCCCAAGTCCCACACAAATGTGGATAAAGCAGTCACCAGTAACTGCTGCAGAACAGTTTGGACGGCTGTCAGTGTGGATGGAGGGCCATATGCCCGCTCAGCTGTTCCTGGAATCCTCCCCAGCTCTCCCAGGTTTATTCCACCCAGGAATGGGCTGGGCTTGGTTCTGAGCTGGCCCGGGAGCACCTGGGGAGGGGCAGGGGCCTGGTGTCCAAGGGCTGTCCAAGAACAAGGATTATTTCTTCACGAGTGTTTATGGCAGAAAAGGAAGGGTATTGACATTAGAGGAGTCTGTGGTGGTGAGGGAGGCACTGGGGATAAGGCCTGGGCAGCAGGATCCATCCTACAGGAAGGATGGATATTTCCTGTGAAATATTCACATTATGGACAAAGGCAAATCTTATCCAAACGAGTAACATTTTGTATGAAATCTGGGAGAAAAGTTAAGAAGGGATTGCACAATCTAAAACCAGATTGTGCCGTGGTTCCTGTGCTTGGACTCCTCAGCAATTTTCATTTTGCCTTTGACATTTTCAAGCCACTTCTGAGCTTTTGATGAGCAGCTCTGGGCTTTTGGAGAGGGCAGAGTGAGAGCAGCTCTGCCTCTCTGTGCAGGGGAAGTTTGATCAGCCCAAGGGAGCAGAGGGGATGAGGGATGTCCCAAAGGCAGGAGCACACTCAGGGTTTGATCAGCCCAAGGGAGCAGAGGGGATGAGGGATGTCCCAAAGGCAGGAGCACACTCAGGGTTTGATCAGCCCAAGGGAGCAGAGGGGATGAGGGATGTCCCCAGAGCCAGGAGAACTCTCAGGGTCCCCCCTGCTGCAGGGTCCTGGCAGGGGACAGGGCTGTCCCTGCCCAGCTCGGGCTGGCAGGCTCTGATTCCCTTCCCTCTCTGGGGTGTGACAATTCCTGCTGTCCTGGGCACAGAGTGACCCCTGCAGCCGGGGCTGAGCCACCTCCAGAGCTGTTTGTCCCCACGGTGATTGCTGCACTCCCCTTGGACCTGTGCTTTTGTCTTGGAGGTGGATTACCCCAAGGTCACCCTCACCCTGAAGGGTTTGTTCTCAGAGTATTTTAGTTTTCTCCTTTACCATTGCTGTGTTAATCTGTTTCCTATTAAACCCAAGCGTACCCCTCCACTGCCTCTTCTCCTTGGAAATTGGCAGTAAACTACGACTGGAAAAATAAGAACATTCAGACATCAGCCTGGAAGTGTGAACACTTTGTTCTCTCTGCTGCAAACACAGCTTTTGTGTTATTTTTGTTCTAATTCTCACTTCACTCCTATTAAGGAACAATTTCAGCACATTCACTTCAGGTTGCTGCCAATTTCCGTGGCATTTTAAAGGAACAACAAACAGGTGCAGGCCTTGCAGGAGTCAGCGCTCTTGGCTCCTGGCTGGAATTGGTTACGTGGAGTTCTGAGTATTTTTGGGAATTCTGCTGGTGCTCTCAGGGGTTGGAGATTCATCCTTCCGCCCCGTGGGGAGCTCTGCTGTGCTGGGCCTGCACTGAGCCCAGCTCGCTGCCCTGGGGCTGCTGAGGAGGGGAGAGGAGAATTCCTGAGCCTGGGTTTGTGCTGAGCCCCAGAGGGACCCGGCCACCTCCATCCCTCCATCCCTCCATCCCTCCATCTCTCCATCCCTCCATCCCTCCATCCCTCCATCCCTCCATCTCTCCATCCCTCCATCCCTCCATCCCTCCATCCCTCCATCCCTCCATTCCCATGGGAGAGGAGATTTCCTGAGCCTGGGTTTGTGCTGAGCCCCAAAGGGGCCAGGCCACCTCCATCCCTGTCAGGGGTGCAGTTCACCAGGAAAGGTCCATTTCAGTCCTGTGCCCTCTGCTCCTCTTTCCCACACTTTGGAACATCCTCAGTTTATTCCTTGTGATCATTCTCACCCTCTTTTCCATGGGATTTTCCCATTGGGAAGAGATGATTTAGTCTGGGAATGCTGGGATCAGGAAATGGTGGGTTCAGGAGGGGCTGGGATCAGGAGATGCTCTGGGATCAGGAGATGTCAGGATCAGGAGATGCTCTGGGATCAGGAGATGCTCTGGGATCAGGAGATGTCAGGATCAGGAGATGCTGAAATCAGGAGATGCTCTGGGATCAGGAGATGCTGGGATAAGGTGGTGCTGGCATCAGGAGATGCTGCAGTCTCTGCTCCCAGAGCTGCCTCTGGAGCTGGAATTGTCACACAGACTGCTTGTGGCCCCTGGGATGAATCAGACAGTGCTGCCAACACCTCCAGAGAGGGATCTGAGGTTACTCATTGTATTTATCCCGTGAATTGGAAGTGTCTGCTTGGGATGTTTGGCAAGGTGCTGATCTGTCCGCAGTGAGGAATGTCAGGGCTGGAATTCTTTCCAGAGGCTCCAGGATGAAGCTGTTGTTTTGTGGGGAGGGAGGGACATGAGGGCAGAGCTGAGAGCTCAGTGATGGGTGTGGATGCAGGAGATGATAAATGAGGGGATGCAGAGCAGCAACTCAAACCTCTGACAGTGTTTGTAATAAAAAGACAATTTTTGTATGGAAGGCCTCTGGAAAAACGTGGAACAGCTCTGGAAGTGAGCCAGGCACGGAGAGGAGAGGGAGAGGGAGAGGGAG
>VXBR01012330.1:28296-40137 GCA_013400215.1 Cisticola juncidis | reverse complement strand
CAGGGGAGCTGGGGCTGATCCTGCCCTGTGGGGCTGTGTCAGGGCTGTGCCAGGGGAGCTGGGGCTGATCCTGCCCTGTGGGGCTGTGCCCAGGGCTGTGCCAGGGGAGCTGGGGCTGATCCTTTCCCGTGGGGCTGTGCCCAGGGCTGTGCCCAGGGCTGTGCCAGGGGAGCTGGGGCTGATCCTGTCCCGTGGGGCTGTCCCCAGGGCTGTGCCCATTCCCTGGGCAGCCTGGGCAGTGCCAGCACCCTCTGGGGATGAACCTTTCCTGCTGTCCCTGGTGAGGCCCAGCACGATGCTGAACGTTCCAGCAGGGAACTGGGAGCACAGGCTCTGTTTGGGAAGCTCGGGATCAATCCAGGCTCTTCCATTCCTGCCGTGGTGGCTCCGAGCAGAACTCCCCTGGATTCCCTTGGGGATTCCCTCAGAACAGGGGTTCAGGGCTGGGGTCACATTCCTACATCTGAACAATATTTCAGCTTTTATTGACTGCCTGAAACTTCTGCTCACAATCTGGAATGGCTTTTGCCAGTCTTTGGAATGGTTTGCCAATTTCTCCCATCCTGACTGGTCACTGATGGTGTCTGGGTTAAATTGCACCAAGACAATTCCCAAAGGTGATGACAATAATTCCCAAAGGTGATGACAATAATTCCCAAAGGTGATGATAATTCCCAAAGGTGATGATAATAATTCCCAAAGGATGATGATAATTCACAAAGGATGACGATAATTCCCAAAGGTAATGACAATAATTCCCCCCAGATCTCGCAGGACTGGCTGGGACTCAGCCTGTTGCCTCCCAGGCTCTGGAGCTGGGGGTGCTGGGATCTGTGAAATCAAAGCCTTGCAGTGCTAGAAATGTCACTCGAGTCTCCTCTTTTCTGGTATTTTCTTTAGGAAAGAATTCCATTCAAACAGAAATGTTCCAGAGAACAAGAATGAAATGTCATCTTTTGTATCTCTTAAAGCCCTATATTGTGAGCTTGTAATGCAGCCAGTGCAGCCCTCAGAGCCAGGGAGTTGCTGCACATCAGGATTTTGCCGTGGAACATTGGATATTGTCCTCCCCAAATGTCACCCTTTGTGCACCCGCGCCGGACTGAGGGGGGATATGAAAGGGCTGAATTAATATTTCATTTGATGTTCCTGGTAATTACAATCAGGATTAATTCCTTCAGTCTGAGAGCAGATTCTGGGCATTATGAGGGTTGTAAATTATTGATTTGTGAGTGGCAGAGGGAGCGTGGCTGAGCCGCTGCTGCAGAGTCCGGGCAGGGGAGGGAGAGCTCAGCCCCAGCACGAGGGACCCACAGCCCAAAGGAGGGCTGGGAGGGACCCCAAACCCACCCAGTGCCACCCCTGCCATGCAGGGACCCCTCCCACTGTCCCAGGCTGCTCCAAATCCATCCAGCCTGGCCTTGGGCACTGCCAGGGATCCAGGGGCAGCCGCAGCTGCTCTGGGCACCCTGTGCCAGGGCTGCCCACCCTCCAGGGCAGGATTTATCCCTGATTTCCTGCAGTTTGGGGCCATTTCCCCCCTCCTGTCCCTGCAATGGCCCCAGTCCCAGAGCTGCTCCCTCCCCTCCCAGCCCTGCTGCTCCCAGAGCCCCCCAGCCCCTGTTCCCAGCCCTGCACCCCCTGGATCTGCCCAGGACACCCCCTGGCCCCGGGCAGGGCTGGTGGCAGCCCTGGCACCGTGTCCTGGCTGTCCCCAGAGCCCTGCCCATGGCTCCTGCCAGCCTGGCACAGCCTGCAGGGCCCCGGGCACATCCCTCAGCTGGCAGCACCTGGCAGAGGGGCAGGAATTCCTCCCCCTGCCCCAAACCTGCGGGGCTGCAGCTCCCCTGGGAGAGGGGAAACGCTGCCATTGCCAGGGACATTCCAGTCCTGCCAGGGCTAGAAATTCACATTAAGCTGGAATTAAAAAGTTATTGGGAACCTCCAGCTCCATGTAATGAGTGCAGCTCTGTGTCCATCCCCAGGCACAGCCTTACTGAGCCCCCTCAGGGCACAGACCTGCACTGGACCTGCCTAATTAATGCTGCCTGTAATTAGCATTGGCTCATGTCCATCCCAGAAGTGGAAATTCTATGATACTGGGATATTTGTACTTTATGGACTGAAGTTCTTCCTCTTCAAACCAGGAGATGACCCAACTTGTGCAGGCCTGCAAAATAATTTTGAAAAAGCAATTATGCTTTTGAAACCAATAATGAAACCCGCACTTGCTGAGGATAAACCCAAACACACAGAATTTAGTGGGAGCATTTTTTATTTATTTATTCCTAATCAGCATTGCAGAGATGTTAGAAAAAACCTGTCAAAGCCTTTTACATGGCAGATCTGTGAAAAGCTTTACAAAATTAAGTTATATGTGTGTATAATATAAAATCAATGGAACTGCTTAGAAAATCAGAGGCACCATTGTGAGGACAAAAATCTAATCAGAAATAAACCCTTTTGTTTGGTTTAATTTAGAGGACACAGCTGATGGGCTGGGGTTTGCATTGGTACTTTTATGTTTATATTGGTACTTTTATGCACCCTTACAGCATTTCCTGCCATGGCTTTCCAAGGTGCAGAACTGGAGATGGGATTGGGGCTTGGAACCGCTGGGAATGCAGAGTTTGGGATGTGCTGGAAGCAGAGGCTTTGCCAGGAGCAGCATTTGGGACTCCACATCTCCATTTTTCAGCTCAGCATGTCCCAGAGTCAATTCCTGCTGGAATTTACAAATTAGGATGGAAGCACCCAAACGTCAAACACCCAAAGTGTGTTTGGATGAGAAATGTCCCGGCCCCAGGCAGGGCTGGGGAGCTGAATTTTCCCTGCCCTGATTTGGTTTCCAGTGGTGCCTGTGGAAGGGTTTGCATTCAGCTCTCCTCGCCTGGGCAGGACACAGAACACAGACAGTGTCCGTGTTCCAGCACTGATTCCCGCCGTTCTTTCATTCCTGGATCCGTTCTGAATGACAAGGAAAACACTTTGGGATTCAGCATCACCCTAAATGTGGCAGAACAACCCCAGCTGGAATTTTTTCCCCAAGTGAAAGCACAACAACCGTGTGCAGTGTTTGGGAGGCTGGGCTCTCTCACTGTCTCCAGGAGAGATTGAAAACTTTGCAAAGTCTTCTCTTCTCTTCTCTTCTCTTCTCTTCTCTTCTCTTCTCTTCTCTTCTCTTCTCTTCTCTTCTCTTCTCTTCTCTTCTCTTCTCTTCTCTTCTCTTCTCTTCTCTTCTCTTCTCTTCTCTTCTCTTCTCTTCTCTTCTCTTCTCTTCTCTTCTCTTCTCTTCTCTTCTCTTCTCTTCTCTTCTCTTCTCTTCTCTTCTCTTCTCTTCTCTTCTCTTCTCTTCTCTTCTCTTCTCTTCTCTTCTCTTCTCTTCTCTTCTCTTCTCTTCTCTTCTCTTCTCTTCTCTTCTCTTCTCTTCTCTTCTCTTCTCTTCTCTTCTCTTCTCTTCTCTTCTCTTCTCTTCTCTTCTCTTCTCTTCTCTTCTCTTCTCTTCTCTTCTCTTCTCTTCTCTTCTCTTCTCTTCTCTTCTCTTCTCTTCTCTTCTCTTCTCTTCTCTTCTCTTCTCTTCTCTTCTCTTCTCTTCTCTTCTCTTCTCTTCTCTTCTCTTCTCTTCTCTTCTCTTCTCTTCTCTTCTCTTCTCTTCTCTTCTCTTCTCTTCTCTTCTCTTCTCTTCTCTTCTCTTCTCTTCTCTTCTCTTCTCTTCTCTTCTCTTCTCTTCTCTTCTCTTCTCTTCTCTTCTCTTCTCTTCTCTTCTCTTCTCTTCTCTTCTCTTCTCTTCTCTTCTCTTCTCTTCTCTTCTCTTCTCTTCTCTTCTCTTCTCTTCTCTTCTCTTCTCTTCTCTTCTCTTCTCTTCTCTTCTCTTCTCTTCTCTTCTCTTCTCTTCTCTTCTCTTCTCTTCTCTTCTCTTCTCTTCTCTTCTCTTCTCTTCTCTTCTCTTCTCTTCTCTTCTCTTNCATCCCATCCCATTCCCAGCCATTCCCAGCCCATTCCCTGCCCTGCCCAGGCTCTGGCTCAGGGATTTGGCATTTCCAGGATTCCCCCAGGAGCAGAGAGGTGACGCTGCTGCTATGGGTTTGTCAATAGTCTCCTATCCTGGCTTTGTGTTTAATAGGCTCTGATGGACTTTTCTTCCATTAATTTGTCTAATTGCCTTTCAAATCCATTTATGTGTCTGGCTCCCACGGCATCCTGGGGTAATGAGTCCCACACTTTAATTACGCACTATGCGAAAAAATTGCTTTCTTTCCTTTGTTTTGCACCCACTCTCTAATTATTTCCTGACAGCCCTTTGTTCTTGTGTTTTAGAAACAACAAATAATTGTTGGCCACTTCACACTTTTGCTGCTTTTCCCTGCTGCTCCCCCCGGCCTCTCCTCTGGAGCTGGGCTGGGTTTAGAGTTCCTTTGAGCAGAATCTCTTTGAGCCTGTCCCTGTCCCTGTCCCTCTCCCTGTGCCTCCTCCTGTCCCCTGGGCACCGGCTGGAGGCTGCAGCCCCTGGGGTGTGAGGGGCGTGCAGAGCCCCCTCTGTCCCATTTCTCCCTCTGCCCTGGGCTGGAGCTGCCTCAGCGGCACGGAGGTGACAGCCCGGAGGGCAAAGGGTTAACTGGGCTTACTGCTGTTGCTGAGCAGGCAGCTGTGAATAACACGGTCAGGAAATCTGGCTATAAATAATGCAAATATCTCATTAATGTTCCGGGCAGGCAGGGAGGTGGGCTCACCTCGCGGAGATGAGAGGCTGAGTTAGAGGGGGAATGTGTTTTATTCCCGAGGCAATAAAGCTCCCCTGGCAGGGCAGGGCCGTGCAGAGCTGGGTGTGAGCCTGGGCTGCTCCTGCCGCTCCCCACAGCCCGGGAATCCTGCCCGGGGTCAGGGCTGGGGTTGGGGGACACCCGGGACACCCGGGACACGCGGGACACGGCACCCGGGACAGGGCACCTGGGACAGGGCACCCGGGACAGGACACCCGGGACAGGGCACCTCTGCCAGCTCAGCTTGGTCTGAGCTCCCCCGGCCCCGCTTTCCACTGCTCCTCATCCCAGTCCAGCTCATTCTTCAGGAGCGAGAGGAGGCAGGATGAGGTAATGGTGCTCCCAATCCCTTTCTCCCCTCCTTTCCCCCATCCTTCCTTCCCTCCCTCGTCTCAGGGCAGGGGACAGATGTGCTGGTCATTTCCAGCTCTGTGCCTTGAAATCCGTGGTTTCAGGCAGACACTGGGATTGTTAGGGCTCATTTAGCGAAAAATAATTAGTGAAGTAATTCACATCAATACCAAGACCTCTCTGCCCTGTGCCCGCAGAGGGACGGGGTTTCCTCCTGCACTGCTCCTAATCTGGGCTTTAATCCTTCGCCAGGGTTTGATCCTAACGAGATTGGAGCCTGCCGGGCGTGCGGGGCTGCCCTGAGTGCTCCCATGGCTCTGTAACCATGGTTTCCTTCCTGCTGTTCCCAGAGCAGCAGCTCCTCCAGCAGGGATGGCTGTGTGTGCCTGGATGGGCCTGATCTGTCTGTGCACCCCAAATCTGAGCCACAGACCCTGCCCAGCCCCACGGCTGCAGCTCTGTGCCCCTGTGAGAGGAGCCCCTCAGCAGGGACAGGTGTGTGTGCCTGGAGGGGCCTGATCTGTCTGTGCACCCCAAATTGGGGGGGAGCCCGGGACAGAGCCACAGACCCCAGACCCACAGCCACAGCCCCACATCAGCAGCTCTGTGCCCCTGTGAGAGGAGCCCCTCAGCTGGGGTGGTGACCCCAAGGTCTGGGGTCACCCCCAGGACAGCTCTGCAGAGCTGACCCCAAGGTCTGGGGTCACTGAGGAGCTCAGGTCAGTGATGGAGCTCAGGTCAGTGATGGAGCTCAGGTCAGTGATGGAGCTCAGGTCAGGGATGGAGCTCAGGTCAGGGATGGAGCTCAGGTCAGGGATGGAGCTCAGGTCAGGGATGGAGCTCAGGTCAGTGGTGGAGCTCAGGTCAGGGATGGAGCTCAGGTCAGGGATGGAGCTCAGGTCAGGGATGGAGCTCAGGTCAGTGAGGATGAGGTGCTCAGGTCAGGGATGGAGCTCAGGTCAGTGGTGGAGCTCAGGTCAGGGATGGAGCTCAGGTCAGGGATGGAGCTCAGGTCAGGGATGGAGCTCAGGTCAGTGAGGATGAGGAGCTCAGGTCAGTGAGGATGAGGAGGCCCAGGCACTGGGAGCTGCTGGGTGGGCCTGGGTGTTCCCAGAAGTTCTCCCTGGAGCTGGGGTCAGGGCCATGGCTGGGGGGACACAGGGACACCTTGGGGTCAGTTTGGTCCCCACGGGCTGGGGCTGGGGGTCTGTGCAGGGCCAGGGGTTGAACCCTGTGCCTGCCTTCAGGGTATTCCATGATTCTTCCTAATCCAATCAAGTTATTTGCATAACTACCTGATTTCCAGCGTTCTATTTGCATTAGAATAAGAGTAAATATGCATAAATAAAAGTTATGTTCAAATAAAATGAAGCCAGCAATGATTCCTTCCCAGTGTTCCAAACCAATTAAAAAGTTAGACACATGTATGGCTGCTTTTCCATACAAGAACTGTCTGAAATACCTTCAAAATCTATTTAAATTCTGGCTTGTGTATTATATTAGTTCATTATAAAGCCTTTTAGTTAATTCACTTTATCCTTAAAGGCTTAAAATTCTAATTAAATTTTGTATCATGTCCCACATTCATTAATATATTCCTCTAAAAGCATTTATAATTCATTGTCTTTATCACTTTTACAATTAAAAACGTTACTCTTGTTTGGATCTCAGTAACAGGCAGCACTAAACAGACACAGGGGAAGCTCATCCCAATATTTCCTTCTGCTCCCTGTGTCCCAGTCCTGCTCCCAGAGGTGACAGTGGCTCACCAGGGGTGGCAGTGGCTCACCAGGGGTGGCAGTGGCTCACCAGAGGTGACAGTGGCTCACCAGGGGTGGCAGTGGCTCACCAGGGGTGGCATTGGCTCTCCAGAGGTGGCAGTGGCACACCAGGGGTGGCAGTGGCTCACCAGGGGTGGCAGTGGCTCTCCAGAGGTGGCAGTGGCACACCAGGGGTGGCAGTGGCTCACCAGGGGTGGCACTGGCTCTCCAGAGGTGACAGTGGCTCCCCAGGGGTGGCAGTGGCTCACCAGAGGTGGCAGTGGCACACCAGGGGTGGCACTGGCTCCCCAGGGGTGGCACTGGCTCTCCAGAGGTGGCACTGGCTCCCCAGGGGTGGCAGTAGCTCCCCAGGGGTGGCAGTGGCTCACCAGGGGTGGCAGTGGCTCTCCAGAGGTGACAGTGGCTCTCCAGAGGTGGCAGTAGCTCCCCAGCGGTGGCAGTGGCTCACCAGAGGTGGCAGTGGCTCTCCAGAGGTGGCAGTAGCTCACCAGGGGTTAAAGTGGCTCACCAGGGGTGGCAGTGGCTCACCAGTGGTGACAGTGGCTCTCCAGGGGTCTCTCCATGCGGGGACATCCCTGCCCTTCCCAGCCCTCCCATCCCCTGGGACGCTGGAGAGCTGGCGGGGGAGGCTCAGGGATTTTCCAGGCACACACGGTCGGGGCTGATTTCGAGGATTATTTTGGGATTCTGCTCTTTCCTGGCCGTTTTGAAGCACACACGGTCGGGGCTGATTTCGAGGATTATTTTGGGATTCTGCTCTTTCCTGGCCGTTTTTGAAGCGGGAAGCTCTGCCCTGCCTGGGCTGGCCCCGCAGCTGCTCGGGGCTGGCCAGGGCTGCATTTGCATTATTAATGAGTTTTTAACAAATGATCTATGAGGAGCAAGCTGTGACTATTGAGCACAATCACCACTCAAATGAGAGTTCTAACACTGCAGCATCTGCTGCTGTTGCCAGCGGCCAACCCAGAGCCTCCCACCACGGCAAATCTGTGCAGCAACCAGGACTCCTGGGGTGGAGAACTCGGGGGCAGAGAGAGGAGGGATGTGCAAGCCAAATCCCAGAATTCCTGGGTGAATTTAAATACAGAAGGCTCTGGGGCCAGATGGAAATATTCTGGTTTAATTCTGAAATCCAGGGGCACAGTCGAGGCTGGGACATTGGTGTCCCTGTCCTGGAGGGATAAAGGGGAACACGGATTTCCCACATCCACCCTGCAGGCTCTGCCAGCCCCACAGGAGCCTCTCCCAGCTGTGTTCTCCACCCTGTGGGGCTGGGGTCCTCATTCCCACTCTCCTGGGATCCCGTGTGGAGCTGGGGTCCTCCTCCTCATCCTCCCCAGATCCCGTGTGGAGCTGGGGTCCTCCTCCTCATCCTCCCCAGATCCCGTGTGGAGCTGGGGTCCTCCTCCTCATCCTCCCCAGATCCCGTGTGGGGCTGGGATCCTCCTCCTCATCCTCCCCAGATCCTGTGTGAGGCTGGGTTCCTTCTCATCCTCCCCTGATCCCATGTCCAGCTGAGTTCCCCACCCTCCCCAGATCCCGTGTGGAGCTGGGGTCCTCATTCCCACTCTCCTGGGATCCCGTGTGGGGCTGGGTTCCTCATCCCCACCCTCCCCTGATCCTGTGTGGGGCTGGGGTCCTCCTCCTCATCCTCCCCTGATCCAGTGTGGGGCTGGGGTCCTTCTCATCCTCCTCTGATCCTGTGTGGGGCTGGGGTCCTCCTCCTCATCCTCCCCAGGTCCCTGTGTGTCCAGCTGAGTTCCCCACCCTCCCCAGATCCCGTGTGGAGCTGGGGTCCTCATTCCCACTCTCCTGGGATCCCGTGTGGGGCTGGGTTCCTCCTCCTCATCCTCCCCAGGTCCCTGTGTGTCCAGCTGAGTTCCCCATCCTCCCCTGATCCTGTGTGGAATTGGGGTCTTCCTTCTCATCCTCTCCTGATCCCATGTGGAGCTGGGTTCCCCACCCTCCCCATATCCCATATGGAGCAGGGGCCCTGCCATCCCCGGGCTGTCCCTGCCAGCGGTGCCATCCCTGTGCCAGAGGTGTCCCTTGGCCTCTCCTCTCCCCTTGGCTCCTTTGGGGTGGTCAGGGCTGAGTTTCCGTGCTCAGGTTGGGATCAATCCTGGACAATCCCATGTCTGCCCTGTTCCAGAGCCCACCCCGGGCCAGCTCTGGCTGCAGGGGGGGCACAACCCAGGCGTGGCAGGGCCAGGGAGCCCCTGCAGAGGGAAACTGAGGCAGGGGGGCCCAGTCCCCAGCAGCCCCGGACTCACCATGGGCAGAACTGGTTCAGGGCAGGGCTTTGGAAAGAGATTCCCTTTGATGGTCCAAACTGAGGCTGTGCCTGTTGGACACTGCCTGGGGCTGCTGGAAACTGGGCAGAAAATTGAATTCCAGCAGTGGCACCAACGGGGGCTGCTCCAAGTGGGCATCCCAATTAGCATCTTCCTGAACACGGGGTAAGGATCCTGCTCCACCTGGGCATCCCAATCAGCATCTTCCCAAACACGGGGCAATTACACCGAAATGGAGACAAGGTGCGTCCTGGCATTCCATTAGCAGCCCGAGGGCAGAGCTTTCCCGAGGCTGCTCCAGCCTGGCTGGGCTGGGAGGGCTCTGGCCCCTCCTTGGTGGCACCCGGAGCTGGGTGTGCATTTACAGCTCAGAACACCCTTGGTCTGCTCCTCTTGCCACCAATCTTTGATTTCTCCAGGCCACAGGAGCTTCTCGAGCTGTTTTCTTCCACACTTCTGCTGCTGCACCTCAGGATGTGATTTCTTAAAATCCCAGAACCACAGATTGGGTTGGGTTGGGAGGGACCTCAAATCCCACCCAGTGCCACCCCTGCCCTGGCAGGGACACCCCCACTGTCCCAGGCTGCTCCAAGTGTCCAGCCTGGCCTTGGGCACTGCCAGGGATGCAGGGCAGCCACAGCTGCTCTGGGCACCCTGTTTGTAATTATTTTAATTATCATGATTGCTGTTCCAAAGCTGGAGCTGGAGGAAGCGCCCTGAGCCCACCTGCAGCCCCTGCCGGGGGTCCTGGCTGGAGGGGGCTGCAGGTGCTGCCCACCCTCCCCTGAGCCTGGCACAGCCACTCCAGAGCCTCGGGCTGTGTTTTCGTCTTTCATTTGCTCCCAGATTTTGTTTGGGTTTGTTGTTGGTTTTAACTGTCATCAACCCCTCAGTTGTATAACCCTTTTCCCAGGCTTTTTTTTTTGTTATTTTCTCCTTTGCTGCATTAAGATGCAATTATGTACTTCAGCTAATTGCCAGTTACTTAGTGTCAAAATGCATAATGTGTCTGAAATGTCCTCGCCTTCTCTGTCAGGATCCTGCCTGCGACAGGGAACAAATCAGAGCTGTTACTCTTGTCAAGAACTCACCTAAAAAGGTTTCTTTTTTCTTGCTCCATCACATTTTTGGGTGCAGTGTTGTGATTGTAGGCATTTAAAACGTATCAACATTCTATTTCCAAATTATTGGGGGAGGTTTTGTGCAGGACTTATTTACTCGGAATTATAAATTCTCATTTGCCTTGGCTCGGACTTGGGGCTGATAAATCTGGAAACATTTTTACAGGCTAATGTAACTGGACAGCAGCAAGTGCCAGAAAGCATTAGGAAAATGGAAATCTGTTTCACAGCTGAATTTACCCTTTCAGAGACACTGAATGCATTTGAATATTTTATCTCAGATACGTGTGAGGTAGTTGGGAAAAGGCTTAAATTTTAGAGATGGCATAATTAATGGCAGAGCTATTAATGGCACACCTGGCTGAGGTGTGTTTGCTTCTATAAAAGGAGTTTTTTCAGCTCACGTTGGCAGACTGCCGGGGTTTTATTTTAGAGCTCTTAACTCACATCATTTTTGGCACATGAAATTTATTTTTAAAATAAATTTAGAAAGATCCAGAGTTGGTTTTCAGGTGAGGGAACGCTGGAGGAGGGGGCTGGGGCAATCTGAGCCTCGGAAAGGCAGGGGGGCTTCACTGGGCAGGTTTGGGGGGTTCTTGGACTCAGTTACTCTGATGAAGAAACAGCCCCCCAGAGAAAATCCGTTTAATTCTGTGTCTTGGTAAAAAAGCACTGGAAACCTTCAGAATCTGGCACTGCACAGCTTTTTGCACCTGAACTTCCAGTTCATGAGAAGTTCAATGGGCAACCTACCCAAAAACATAAATGAAATGGAAATCACACGGGGAGTGGTGGTGCCCCAAGCCTCCCTGCATTCAGCTGCTCAGATCTGCTGGTTTGGGTGATGTTTGGGGTGAGGAAACAACACCAAAATGTGGTTTTATATAAATAGCTGGGTGTTACAGCCGCTGGGGAAGGGATTATTGAGGATGAGGAGTTCATCATCATCACAGTCCCCTCTCGGGGCGCTCTGGGGCTCTGCGGGCAGAGGAGGGACGGGAGCAGGACACAAACCCCACACGGGGCTGGGTCCTGCCTCCTGCGGGGCTCTGTGATCCCACAAAGTCACACGTTGTCCCCAGGCCAGCCCAGCACGGGCTCTCTGTCACTGCCAGGTGATCAGGATTTGGTGAACAGCGCCCCAAAATGAGAACCCAGAGGTGTGCCCCGTCCTGTGCCAGTCCCTGCCGGGCCCTGCTCTCTTTGCCGAGGGTCTGAGCAGCTCCTGCCTGTCCCAGCTCCCCTCTCCTCTCCTCCCTCGCTGATTTTCTCCTCCCGCGCTCCCTTTCCTGCCCTGCTCTCCCTGGGCTGCTCTGGCTCTGTGCAGCCGGTGCCGGGCTGTTTCACCAGCAGCCCCCCCACCCCAAAAACATCGATATTTGGGGGGCTGGGGGCTCAGATTGATGGAGCAGGAGCAGGAGCAGGAGCAGGAGCAGGAGAAGGAGAAGGAGAAGGAGAAGGAGAAGGAGAAGGAGAAGGAGAAGGAGAAGGAGAAGGAGAAGGAGAAGGAGAAGGAGAAGGAGAAGGAGAAGGA
>VXBR01012329.1:1043813-1073729 GCA_013400215.1 Cisticola juncidis | reverse complement strand
TTTAATAAATATTTAATAAATATATGAACTAGATGAGATAAAAATATTTAACCTTCTTATAATAAACTGAATTATTTCACATGCTTTATGGAGGGCTGGGCCATCAGATTTATTTTTCAAAAATAATATTAATTTGAAAAAAACAAAGTGGTGATCAATTTTATTCTGTCCTACTTTTGAACCTATGAAACAAACTTTTGCTCTATGATAAAATAATGAGTTGCCTTGGTTTACCCTAATACACAGTTCACATAGACATAGTCTTATTTATACTTGCTTATTGAAACAAGAATTACACTCAAGCTTTAAAAATAGAGTTTAAAGGAAAATATAATTATGAAGAAAAGCTTAAAATTTAAAATGCCTTGTATTTTGTTTCCTAAGCATCTGATTTTCTTCATCATCTACCAAATAGCCAGTGATAATTTTAAGTGAAAAGGACAGAACCAGTCATTCTCAATAAGTAGATCAATACATATTGAAGGCAGATGAGATGTGATTTAAATTCAGTATGTTTTAAGACCAGATATTTTGGTCATTCATCATTTCTCTCTACATCCATGTGAAAAAATAAGAATTAAGTTTTGTGGAGTGACCAATGTCTTCTCACTTCTGATTCACACTAATCTCACCTTTAAGGAAAAGAGATTAAATTAGAAGGGGAAAGAAACTGTCTAAGAACCATTGGGCATTGGGTGGGTTTCAAATTTATATTTACCATTGGACTGGTAAATAAAAACCATGCACAGCTTGAACAAATGTGGAAGAACTGAGGAGACCTACAGAGGCAACAGGAAATAATTCATGTTAATGTGGTTCCTTCCCATCTCCCCAGCCTCTTTTTGCATGTGCAGTTATTAAGAGAAACAGAGATTTAATTAGAATATACTGTTTCAGAATTCACATACATCAATGATTGGGGTCCAAGCAGGTACCCAGGGTCAAATCAGGTCATTTCAGCAACTTGATCAGATACTAATGGGGGTTGTCAATTTTTCCAGCCCACAATTTCTATATTTCACATAAAGTCTCAGGAAAGGGAAGAGCTGGCATAAGTATCTCTGCTGCATTTAGAGGTTTTATAGACCCTGCAATGTCTCTGTGCCATTTTTCAGAACACTGTAATAAAATTATAGCTCTTGTCTCCAGGGAGAGGGATATCTAGAGCCATATATAGAGCTATCAAAATACCATCTGCTAACAGGGAAAGTGTTCCTACCACTTTTATTCACTTATGAAGGGGTTTACTCCTTAAATAGAATTATTTTTTTCTAAGCTCAAAATTGTAGGAATAAAAGAGGGAGAACCTGGCTTGCCATAAGCCATTTGTCACCCCTGAAACTACATTTACATTTTCCAGGGTATGATTAGAACCAGAACTTTTGCCAGAGACGTTTGAAGTTTAAATACATGTTATTGCAGTTTGGTATTTGTGGAGGTTACTAGGGTGTGTAACATTTAAAAGTGGAAAAAAGCCAACATTTTCAAATTGTTTGGATTGTAAACATTTAGAGATTACATACTCATGTAAAAAAATAAAAGAACTTTGTTCTATTTACATAATCAGCCATTAAATACATTATAAAGAAACCTCTTCAAGACGATGTTGTGCAGTGTTAAAAATTGCTAGTGTTGCACGCATTATGTTTCTTTTTATAACAAATACCTTTAGGCACAGGACTGCATTAGAAAGACCAAGGAGGCACCCACAAGGGAACTCTGGGGGATGAATAAATGGCTTTAGAAGTTAACACACTTCAATCTTTTTCCTCTTATTCCTAGGAGCAGCCATATTATTCTATGGGCAGCCATAGAAATTGGCTGACATCTAAATATTGGTGCCTCCAAACCATCTCTTTTTGTATCATTTCAGAGGCCATTTCTGAGATTCCCCCTGCCTGAGAACACAAGTGCATGAATCAGAGACATAGAAACACATAAATCATAGACTTATAGAATATTTTGTATTGAAAAGGACCTCTAAAGGTCATCCAGTCCAACCCTTGCAAGTGAGGTTTCTCAGAGATTATTCCAATCTAATCTTGAATGTTTTCAGGGATGGGGTGTCTAACACATCTCCTATTCAGTGTCTACCATTATAAAAATTACCTCATTACAAAAAAATCTTTCTCCTTATATCTGACTTAAATCCACCAATCTTTGGCTTAAAACCATTGCCCTTGTTCCTTCACAACAGCCCCTACTAAACTGTTTTGCCTCCATTTTCTTATAAATCCCCATTTTTCTTATAAAGTCTCATTGGAACCTTCACCTCTCCAGACTGGAAAATCACAGCTTTTATAATCTCCATGGCCTTAGTCTGGACCTGCTTCAACAGGTCCATGTCTTTTCTAGGCAATCTGTTTGTCTGAGGAAAAAAATGTCACAATCTTTATATGCTTTAGAATAATTTCCACTGGAAGTTAACTGAAAGTCTGGAAAAGATTTAGTAGTACAGGACATAAATGCAGGGGGCAGTTTAAGCCACAAATTTTCTTTAGTGGGTGTAAGATTAACAGTTCCAAAGAAAGTGAGGTTTGCATACTGTAGCATCTTATTCCTACAAGGAGCTTAATTGGGTCAAGCAGACAGACATTCTGTTGTATATGATCAGGACAAACTAAAACCTCCTGATCTGACTATCAGACAAGTTACAAGCAGGTAGATATTCACAAAAAGTACTATTTGTCTCTTACTTCTGTTGTAGAAGTTCTAGTTAACCGTAGACTGAACCTGTGCTCAATGTTGCAAGCCCAACTCTAGCAGACAGGGCATTGCATAGCTAAGGGCACTTCTGTGTTTCCAAAGATCCAGACTAATTAAGTCAAGCTGACAAGAACATTTACTGGATGTATTTTCCCTTTATGTTGTGCACAGTCCACAGCCATAGGGTCAGGGAATACTTTCCATTTTGATTTAGGCTTTCTTGGCCTTTTATGTGTAGTCTAGTTGGTTTCTGTATGTAAATTTTTAACAAAACCATGAAAATAATTTTTTTTCATCACTTCTGTTCCTATTGCTGCTTGTCTCTGACATAAATCTGGTCACAGAGGGCATCCCTTTTACCAGACATTTTTGTCAGAAAGATGTGGCTGCCTTGCTTACTTGTTACTGTGGACAGCCTTGCACCCCTGTCTCACATATTGTTGAAGGAGTGTAAGAGGAAGTTCACTGAAACATAAAAATAATCTGTGTTCAGTAAATAAGATTTGTATAAATAAGATTAGTATCATTTCTATGGAATCCTCATCTTTCCCCATTTTTAACCATGTTTTATTTCTGTCCAACTTATTATTAAAAATATTCCTTTTTTTTGTCTGCTTTTCTTTTCCACCTGCTGTTTTCAAGATGACAAATTCTCTTGAAGGATAAAAGTATACTGTAATAAGGAACCATGGGAGCAAGGCCAAGGTAATAGACTATCAAATGAAATCCATCTGAGAAGATGCTGAGCTTTTCTTTTTGAAAAGGACTGAGCTGTCTTTTTCATTGTGCAAATGGAACTAATGTCTCAAATAGTGCATCTTTATTCCAGTGCAAAGGACTACATTAGGACCCTCCCTAGATGAGTAAAAGTGACTGTTCACTACATATACATAGAAATTTGAGCAGCTTTTAAAATGAGGTCCTTTCTGAGATATCTTCATTCATATAGTGGTTTCACGTTTGCAGAATCTACTCCCATTCTGTGGAGATGGGGGTAGATTGAAAGAGGTGAAAATGTTCAAAGAAAATAAAGCATTTCATTGCCATGCTGTTAACCCCTGACTCTGGTGAATTGCTGTATCCTGCTCATGGAAAAAACTCAGCTTGTACTAAATGTTAAACATCTGTTAAAAGGGAATGTTGTCTCAGTGCAGCCTGCCAGACCAAAGCGTGTGAGTACTTGTGTGTACACATCTATCTGTGTTTGTAGGGCCTCAGTATAGTACTGACTCAAAGGGCAGAGTGCTGGTCCTTATGGCATACATGTCAGGAACTGGTTTTACAACATGTAGGGGGAGAGCATTTCAGGCATTCTCTTGTTTAAAGATTTGAATAAGGTTTTTCGTTTTCATAAGATGAATTGGTATACTACAAAAAGGAGATGTAAATGCAAACATATTGTATCATATCACATTACTGATTAGTTTGTATTTCAGAACATTAATATGAACTGTAGCAAACACACTGGGTTGTCTCAGTTAGATACACACTGTGAATATGAATGGCATTTGCCCCAGGATTTAAGCAGGACTTGAAGCTGAACAGCAGAAGAGTTAATTTATGGCACACAGTAGGACTGCAATGCCTGGAATTCTCCATCAAGAGAAGAATCATTGGAATAATTTAACTTAAGGAAACTGGGCATGCAACATGATCCTGGGGAGCTTTGCAATTAATGTTCTGTCTGCCACATTAAAGATTTACCACTGAGATGGTCCATTTGCATACAACATACCCCCAGTGCCAGGAAAAGCTTCGCTTGCTTTCACCACCCAGTACGGCACCAGACAGCAAGAGTGAGATGCTGTTTTGATTCAGTTACTGCTCAGCTGTATATCAAACATGTTAGAGAAACAGGCCTTGACTTCAACATGTTTGGTTTGGATCAGTGAATTGAGCACTTGCTGAGCTCTGGAATACAAATGATCAACCTATCTGTCTGAGCACTCTCCCTGTTGGTGCCATCCTCTTGCTGCCTATGGCTAATGCCGTAATATGTATGCAGTGCACAGCATCCTATGTGACTGCCACTTGACAAAATGTGCCAGATCATCATTGTCTCCAGACGAGACAGATTTATTATAATTCAATATGTTCCTCGTGAGCACTTTTTTCTGTCTTATGTTACAGTCTGCATAGCATTCAGAATAATAACTACATGCTCTCATGACATTGCCGCACTGAATTCTTGTGGCTGAAAAAAATCATTTCCTTGGCTCTGACAGAAATTCACCCACAGCAATATCTTCCTGTTGCTGAAAATTAATGTGGGATTTCCCTGCTCCAGCCCAAAATAATAAGTTCATGAATTAACGCTAAGTAGAGTGATTTTTAATTTTTTTAATAAAATGTGTTCAATATTCAAAACCTGGAAAGCCAGCTTTGCTGCGTCGCATTGCAGATAAAAACCCATTGTACAAGGGAGTGAAATTATGAGATTCCAGATGCAGTTTTTTGTGATCTCAAAGTCAAATAAGGCATAGCAAGAATCAGGAAAGGCTGGGCAGGACTAACAGCTGTTCTTGTTAAATTAAAGCTACTCTATATGTTGGGACTGTCACCTGATAATAAAAACAGAAGTGTTTACAAGTGGTCCACATAGACTACTCAAAAATGCACAGGTTTCACACTTTCTGAGAGAATGGTGAATTTTTTACAGTGAATCAGTCATTTCTGTTGACTTTAGATGCCAGGATGACCTTTACAAAGTGGTATAGATAATAACATTGAATATGCAATACACCAAACATGAATATTGGCACAATTTGGCTCATGAATATTTACCATCAAGACTGCTGCTGACAGCATCTCAGCAGCCCTAATCTGTAGGCTGGCAGTCAGCCAGGTTTCCCACTTTTCCCAGACATAAGGAGGAATTTCAGCCCTACGGGCCAGGAGGCAGAAAAGGATCTGGCATCCCAATATGATTTGCACTCCATCTGTTAAAAAATAATAAATCTCTTGTTAGAGGTAATGATGAAAGCAGATTGTCTAGTATGCACCACACCCAGGATGCCCCTGCAAAGCCTGTTAATGCCAGAGCAAGCATCACAGTTTCAGGCAAAAATGTACTTTGCATCCCTTTGAAATTGCCCTAAGGCATCAACTGTACCTTGAACAGATAACTGAGCTTTCTGGGGGTGCAGGTAATCAAACCCCTTTGTGAATATCAAGACTAGACATTTCTGTCATATGCTCCTGACTGTAAATGACACCTGGTTGTTGTGCTTCCCTGAGAGTTGTTTCCTGTATCCACCACAATCATCACCCCCTTTTCTCCCTGACCATGCCTGGAATGATGTCAGTTGGGTCACATCACCTCAGACCTTGGCTCAGGGACAATCAGCCCTGGGCAGCTTCCTCACTGTCTCACAGCTCCTGCTCTTACCTATTTTCTTCTTTCCTTTACCTTTAGTGTTGCTAAATAAGCCAGTTATTTTCCCATTCCAATGAATGTAAAGGACAATAAAGCCAGTGATTAGTTAATAGAGTAATTAGTAATTATTAGTAATATTCAAATTCCTTGTCTCCTTCTGAAGATTTTGGTGTTTTGGTTTTTTTTTTAAGCATCCCATCTTCCACCCCCTACACCACTCTCACTGTGTTAACCTTCCTTCACGTGTCATTTTATTTCTGTTACTGTTGCTCTCTGATCTGGAGCTCAGATCTGGAGGCGTCAGCTGAGACTGCACTTGTTTAGTGGCAGAATTATCTGCTGGATGAGATGTAACTGGATGCTGGATGTTTTAGTGATGCATCCCAGCAAGGTATTTGCCTCTTTGAGAGAACACTTCATTAAGTAGCACCTGTGAGCTCAGATCTCAAGGCTCAGTTGAGTTTTTGCAGCACAGATCATTAGCTGGTTATTGTCTATTTTGTATTTGCGCATTTTGTCCTACAAAAGAATCCCTCTGCACTGCTCTTTATTGAATATCATCTTATATATTACAAACCCCTCACCCATTTTCACAAAATTTTGAAATCTTAACTTGTATTATTCTCTTTCTTCCCCCTCTGCTTATTTTAACCGGTATGGTATTGGTATTTTAAAGGATATTTCCTATTATGCCATTCATATAACAGTCATGATTAAGTAAAACTCAACAGGTAATAAATCAATCCAAGTTCTCATTCCATATCTCCTCCCATATCAGGCAAAAAGTTAAGGATATCTGCATAGGTTTTCAAATAGCTGTTTATCTGCTCTACACTAATTTCACTCAACCATGTCTTCCTATTTTACGTGGGCAGGATCGTGTCAGCTGTCCTACTGAAGCCAAAATAAATCTCATCCCTCATTTTCCTTTATGTGCTGGACTATGTACTCAGCCTGGTAGTAAATGAGACTGACCAATTTTGGCTTTTTATAACCATATGACTCTTTATATGTACACAGACAGATCATATCTTTTGTTTTGGCACTTTTCTGGTTGGGGTAGATTTCTGTCTTAAAGGCTAGTCTTGTCCTCTTCTTTGGACAAGTTAATGTTTTATTCTCCTCTTCAGCCATTTTTTCTCTAAAAGTTGTCAAAGGTCATCACTAATGCAAAAAAATACACCATCTTGTTTCACTGATGCTTAAAGGGGAATATCATTAGCTTAGCCATAGTTCACATTTAAATATTCTTTAATTTAGTGATTTTACTCATATTCTCTTTGTTTTTGAAATTTATATTAAGCCTCTAGTCACAATCAATATATTCAGTGCTTTGAGAAACTGAATATTTTACTTTTCTCTGTCACTAATGTTTTTCTTACATGTGTAATAATAGACCTTAATTGTTGAAGTCCTTCTGCAGTAACCTACAAACAACATCAAAGGCTGAATTAACATTAAAAAGCATCACTACTAACACACCTTCATTTGGTTCATAATACTCAGAAATTATATTAATCTTTTTGGTGCTCTGTGAGCTAGTCATTTCCAAGGCAAGTATGAATTTTAAAACTTAATATTTTAAAACCTGGCTTAAAAACAGTAGATTTACTAAAGGAAGGGGGGGGAAAGGATTCTACATAACAGGGCAGCATGCAATATCTGATTCCTAAAGTACAGCTATATTACTTTGAAATCATCAGATGCAACCACTGGATGCAAGCACACCAGCTACTTTCCCTTTTCTGCAGTAGTATCACATTCAGCATAATTAGGAAACCCTGCTGGGTAGCAAGATCTGATTTAAGCTGCCACTGATCTTGCACTGAGCCTTTCTTCAACAGCCACTCCTATTCCTCATGGATCTTCTTGTTCCTAGTCCTGGTTCCAGTAGCTAGACATTTCCTTGCATACTCTTAAAGCTTCCCTTACTAGCTGTGCATCTCTGCTCCCTGCCCCAATAGCTGGAACTTGGATTTTAAGTTTGTTTTTATGTTGTTGTTGATTTTCCTGACAAAGCTATCAATACGCAAACTGAATATTTAGCATTTTTCTTTACAACTTTTCATAGCAAAGGCAAAGAAAAAGAAACTTGAAACCGGAAGCCATTATGAATTGTAAAGACTTTTTTTCTTTTCATGGCAAGTCCTTGTGGCCTCCTTCCTAATTCTGTAACAAATAATCACTTAACTGAGCATGTAATGAAAGCAGTGATCACAATCGCCTTACATTACTTATATTTGTCAATTTGCTTTTATTATTGTTTAGGCCACCTGCAACACCTACAAAAAATGCTAAGATTTAAAATGCTTGAATCTCTCAATTATAAAAATCTATACATTATAAAAAAACCACAAAAAACTTGTAGCAGAAATGTCACAAGAAAATAAGTTAGGTTGGATGTGCAATAGTTTAATAATGACTCATTTCTAATTTTTTCCCCCTGAGAATCACCAAATTCTATTGAAACATAAATGAGTCTCTGAAGTAAATCTCTGAGGTCAGATATGGCCCTATATTACATAACACAAGCATTAATGAATTTAAGGGACACACAGTGTCATAAAGTTAGATACCTAAGTCACAAAGAGAGCTCAAAGAGCTCTACCACCAGTTTCTACTTGAGCCTCCAGCACATGTCATATTCCCTACTTTTTTGTAATTTGCCTGTGCTAATATATTGCTCCTCCAGGGTTTATCTGTTTCTGACACTTTTCTTGGTGCTTAAACAAGACAGGACCCAGGAGTTTTGCAGTCTGATGACTCCGGATCTGGTCTGGCTGGGGGAGCATGGTGAGATAGAGGGGCAGGAACAATGGAGTTGTCATTGTGGAAAAATAAAGGACTTTAGTAGTGACAATAAAAAAACAAGGAAACCACACGATCTGAGGGGCGACATTCAAGGACCTGGGGGCTGAAAAAGTTAATATATAGGGGTATCTGAGGGCAAGGTCCAATCCCAAACACGGAACAGGAACATGACCCTATATGTGACAGGTCCCAAAACAACTGAGATCCAGAACTAGAAACATGGCCTGTTATGGAACGATTCTATTAGCAGACAAATTCCCATAGTTACACTCTTCTCACCATAACCTAACCAGATTCCTCCTTTTCAGTATCCCTCTTCCCCTGGTCCCAGGTTCAAGTCTCCTGCAAGAGCCACTGAGGCTAATCCCCCTTTCATCCCAGCTAGTTTGGTTCCCACACAGGAGGTTCTTCCAACCTACACACTGGCACTCAGCAGTGCCAGGGTCCACTGCAAGCCCTCTGAGTGACCCCTCAAACAGGTGGAGGTGCATTGTCAGGCTCAGTGCATTTCTCACCACTGCACCCTTGTCTTCGCACACAGACTGCTCCACGTGCACTCAGCTCTCTGCTCCATCAACAGGGCTGTGCAAGATCAGAGAAGGATCATACCTGAAATATTCAGTAAGAGCACATTATGTATTAATGTAAGGATTGTTCTGGCAAACATCCATACAGAGCATTATCTGTCATCGTCTCATTTCTTACTATAAGTGTCTGCTCTGAGAAGGCACTTGCTGGTCTGCTTTGCTCTCAGTTACTGAAGATGTGTGCTGCTGGCAGCAAGGTCAGTACTCTACCTTGTCCTCTGCTAACTGGTGTGGCCCAGGCTATATTCTTGACACTTTTTATTGTAAAGTCCATTTTGTATTGTAAAATCCACTTCTAAATGTAAATCCTTTGTTATTTTCATAACAAAACACAAATACACTCTTTCTCTTACCCTCTGTCACAATCCTCACCCTCGTCTTTCTTCTTCAACTCAGTGAATACTTTTCATTATTTTTTTTAAATTTTTATCTTTTTATTAATTAAGATGAAATGGTATTCTCCTATTTTCTCTTACAAAACAGAAAAGAGATTTCATTTTTATAGGGAGAGATATTGGTGCCCATCTAATAGAACGATGGCCTTGAAAAAGTAAATAGGATTTCTATCCCATAGGAAGTGACAGTATTTCAAGATCACCTGTTAAAACAAATTCAAGGGAGAAAAGATTATTTAATTTTTAAATTGATGCATGTCAAAGCTTTTTTTTTAATTCAACATCAACATCCAGAGCACTATTCTGATAAGAAAGAAGAAAATCAACCTAATGACAATTGACAGACTTAAAGATAGAATAAATTAAAGAGTGCAGAAATTTTTCTTGCTTGGCCTTGAATCCTCATTTCAAGAAAGCTGTACAATCAGCTGGAGAGAGTTCAGAGAAAAGACACTCATGCAGAATGGGTCAAGCACTGAAAAACAAGGTCTCTAAAGGAGGATTTCAGGAGTTATCATAAAAGAAGAGTTTGAAAGTGATTACTCTGTAGAGATATTTTAGATACAAAGGAAAAAAAAGGCCTGTGACAAAAAGAGGGATACTTCAGCCTTGCTGACAAAAAGCATAAGGAAATAAATGAAAGGAAGAGCTGGATAAATTCAGCCTTGAAAATCTTACCCATAAAGACAGCCATTGTATTATAGAGGCAATGAAAGAAAATGCATCTCAAGGTTTGGAAAATGTGAGAGAAATGGTTTTAATGAAAAAAAAAAATCTAATCCCATTTCTAATATCAATTTTTGTACTGTGTTTGCACTATTCTTGATTGACTCTATCGCCACTCCCTTTAAAAAATTACAATTTATAACTGAACTGAGATAAACATAGTAAGAATTATGTCAAATAGGAAAACTCATGAACACTGACGTTTTCCTCCTGCATTAAAAATTCAATTTACGAAGCAAAAAATTACTGCGGAGCCCTTGCATTTTAGCAGCTCACCAAATGTGCTCTTGTGACATAGCCAGTATTCTTACAAGATTCTTACAAGACTCCCAAGATCTTTCCAGAGAGCAAGGATTGTTCAGTTCCTCATATCTTAGGTCCTCAAGTCCTAAAGCAGTGTGCTGACAAGATGGGACCTGATAAGAGAAAAAAAAATAAACTTCACCTCTTCTCTTCACCCTTTCCCAAAAAGCAATCATTCTCTCTGATGCTCCTAAAAGAGGATAAAGAAAGGGAAAGCATATTTCCAACCTTTTGCTCTCACCTGGGTTGGGGTTTTTTCAAAGAATTGCAAATATTTCCTAGGAGATGGAAATTCCAGTTTCCACTTGGTTTAGTGTAAACATATGGAATGATATAAGTAATAAAATAATTATTTCCGTGAGTAATTGTTTAAAATATACCATGAAAGTTTGATTCCCATCTTTTAATCATGTTTGACAAGATTGGCAAGACCCTCATCCTACCTGAACACTATGTATGTCTACAAGTCCAAAGTGGCTTTGAAAGGAGCACAGATCAAAATATTGAACTAAAAGACATCATAATTATCCACTAGCTAGAAACTTTGTGATGGGTGAATGCAGAGCTGACCTTTGGCAAATGGTCTGGACATCAGCACTTGTTAAGACATGGAGCTTATCCAATGCAAGTGCAAATGCTCAAAACTATCTGGAATAGCATTTCCCTCTAGACGTTTCCCTCTAGAAAACTACAAATATTTTCAAAAAACAGGAGGATTCAACCTGAAAAGAAGCATCAAAGTGTGAACGTTTGTAGTTGAGGACAGAGACCTTTTAACAGTCAGCAACAATCAAAACTTGGATTGACACTGGGGCAAGCTGCCTCCAGCATCTCAACCTAAACCTGGATCAGGCAGAGCTGCTTCTCTTTAGGACATTATTCACTGTTTTTTGGCTAATTATATGTCATTAGTAGATCAATAACACACTTTTTTAAAATTTAAACTACATTATTTCAAAAGGTTTTCCTTGCAACAAGACCTAATTAAAAAATCAAGAAATATTTCTAGTCTTCCTATTCACTGAAGCCCTCCACAAGCTCTGTTTTCATGTAGCCCCACCTTTAGAGGGATTCCTTTCATCCCATTTTTTAAAAAGTGCAACAACTGCTGTACTTATCCCTTTTTTTTTGATTCGATATAGAATTTCAGGTGCTAGATCTTGGAAATGCAGGCAAGGTTTTTTCAATAATATCCTCATTTAGGTGACAGAAATCAAGAAAAATTATGGTAGATTTGGAAAAATAACTCTCCAAATCAAGCAACAAAACGCATCGGTTAGTCTGGCATCTATTCATCCCTAATACAACTACACTTTAATTCCAGGCAACTGGAATTGGCTGTTCTTTATCTGTCCAGAATGTGTTTCACTGTATCATTGCTGGGCTGTTAGAGAAAATGTTTCTTTCTCAGATCCACAGTACCCTTAATTGAAAGAGCTTCTTTGGACTACAGAAAAGCTGTACTAAAAGTTGGCACCTAGCAACATACCATCCTAGCCATTCCTTTAATATCAGTAAATCATCTAATTTGCTGTATGCATCTCTGTGGGAATGTGCTCATATATTGCCTCAACTTTCAACAAATTCCATTCAGGCACAAGTAAGGGGAGAAACAGTTTCATTTAGAGACAGCTTTAAGACATCTTGACATTTTGTGCATCAGATATCTTCTACTAAGATATTATCTGATGAGTCAAGATGACCTGACCACCAGCTAACAAGCAGGAGAGAATAATGTCATGAGACAGACTATATTTATTTTTATCCTCCAAGAGTTCTTTCATTACACTCACAAAACCTCCACAAATGCAGTGGGGGTCTTTTTTGTAAACAAGCTGCCACTATTAAGTTTTTGTCTAAACTAGGTCTTGTCCTGACTTAAATTGTATCTCCATATATTTAAGGAAGACATCTTTAGCTGTACATCAATCTCATCCCCTTTCACTTCTTAACCAAGTGCTTCCTACACATGAAGCACAACACTGATCAATTCTCAGCCCAAGGAGCCAAGAACAGCTGCTTACCACGCCAAAATATAAAATTAAATATATATTTCATTCATTCAGGTGTGTATATATATATATATATATAAATATATATATGAAATACACCTGGCACAAAGGCTTTCAGAGCAAAAAGGATGATCCTACCACACCCTACCAGCATGACATCCTTTTCTTCACTGCAGCCTTGACCTGTATTCCCTCCTTTCTGACCCAGACAGGAGGAATGTCTCATAGCATAAACCATAAACCATGGCAATACACATCTTACAATGTGATGACCACAAAATATATGTCAAACCCTCAGTCAGTTTAGAGCAGCATCTTCCTCATGCTTAGCATATCACCTTGTCACAGTAACTACTACATAGGTATGACAGATTGTCTAAGAGTACTTACAAATTTAGAACAGCACTCAGTGGGGGAAGAATTTCAGACATCTGTATTTTGTTAGGTTTCATTAATTTAATTTATTTGTTTTGGGCTACTGATACACAAAATTATTTTTTGTGGTTCCTTTTCTCAGACACCAGCCTAGAAAGGGATGGAGAATGTCATGAGTCTGTTACAGAACTTTAAGTAATCGCAAATCCTTGTTGAACTGGGCAAAAGTGAAAGAGGGCTGCAAGAGCTGAAAACACGGCAGTGTTCCAGAGTTAACAGTCACAGAACTTTTGGCAGCACTGACTTTTTTGTCCTGTCATCTAACAGAGTTCAGTTTAGAGCACCCGAGATTCTTAAGATATAAAAACTGCGAGTGGAAACAAGAATTATTATGAGACTTTGTTAGGAAACTTTCACTATTATGTGACAGAAATACTAACCTTTCACCTAGTAAACTGGAATTCTGTTTAATCATGTATTTTATACTGTGTGTATGCCCTCTAATGGTAAATAAGAATAATTCCTATTGTTTCAAATGGAGCAGTATTCAGCTACTTCTTGATAGCAAATTGTACCACTTTTTCACCCTTTTCTTCTCCCATCTCAGTTACAGTGTGATTGAGCACTTCTGAGAGACTTATTCTTGCAACTTGTGAGGTTTTGTTCCTAATGCAAGACCTGCTGTTGAAAAAGGTCTGAGTTGAAAAGCAGCAGTGCTGTGTTGCAGTGGAACAGGCTGTGACCCAAGGGACTCAGGATCGAAGGAATGCTTCCAGTAATGCTCAGTGTCAGACTGCCCTGGGAATAAACCAGCATAGGCTGGGAAATACAGCAGCGCAGCATCAACTGAAACCAAAATATATCTGAGGAACTGGAAGCTCAGAATCACAATATTCTTCTCTTTGTGTAAATTACAGCAAGATTGCTTCATTTGACTTAATTTCTGGTCTAAATTAAGTTTCACAGCTAAAGCACTGAGGTCAAGTTGGCTATATTTCAACTACAGAGTTTTTTGTTGTTGTTCTGCTGATGTTATTACATTAAAACTGAAAATTTCTGGTTTTATTATATCAGTTTATCATGCCTCTTTAAATTTTTGCATATTATTTCTGCAAAGGAATCCTTCTAGCACATGATATGATATTATGTCATGGTATTAAGATCCCAGTTTTTCCTCTTGTTTTCCCCAGTAGAAAATTAGAATTATACTGTATGGAACTCATTTGAGTCCAGCCTCAAAGTTCCAAATGTCTGTCATAATGGTAAGGTTATGCACGAAAATATTAATTTAATAACAATCAAATAAATAAAGCTAGTATTTTAATGGTTAGTATAAAGTAAAATTAGATTGTGAATGGTTTGTGGACCAGTTTTTATTCTGAGTTTAGCTACTGAAGGAATGTTTCTCAAATAATGCAATCAAATCTGAATTCATTGTCTCGAGTACAAATCTGTCACTTTATGCAGTCTTTAAAAATATTATTCCTCACTAACAAAGATAAACACCCTACATATTCCACCTCTCTGTAACTGTAAAATTTTAGGAATTATCTGTCATATTAGTCAACTGTCTTAAACCTAGATTTTTAGCATTTTGGTGTATCAGTAGAACCAACAAATATTTTCAGATGATCTTCACTGGCATTACAGACCACTGTGATCCAAGTCTTTTTTTTTTTAACATTTTCATCCTTAACACATTTTTACCTTTTAAGAACAGTTTTCCTCTTTAGTAGCTGTGTTTGTCACTTCATGATGCTCCCTCTATAACAAATGTCCTATAAGACAGAGAGGAGACATGCTAACCACCTTCTTCTGTGCAATCTGCTGTCCAAACATGAGTTTTCAACACAAAAAAAAAAAAAAAAAATTAATTAGAATGAAATACAGACATGATAAAAACTTCAGACATCAAAAATAACAAAGCACTGGAACAGCCTGAGAAAGTGATGGAAGTCTCCAGCATAAGAAGACTACAGGTTAGACAAACACCTGGAAAAAGCAGTGTCAGTGGGATTAAACATCTTTTGAGATAATTCTGCCCTTACAGTCTTCCTTTTAATTTTTTTCTCTTTTTCCAGAGTAATTTCTTTCTATATCTTTGTGAATCAGACACTATTTAGTACATTCTAAAGAAAGTGGAAACAAAAGGGTGGCTGAGTGGATGAAAGAATAAAATAGATGAAGTGATGTACTCATATTGCTGGAATTCAGACAATAGACTCTAAACTAGAGGATTTCAGTTAACTCCTGCCTCACAAGATTAAGTAATTTAATTTAACTATGTTTCAAACTTCAGTCCCTAAAGTTACATTATAATAATTTATTTTTCCTTTTTCAAGGAAATTACATGTTTATACTGATATTTAGAATAAAAATTTATATTGTATTAATTGGGAATATTTATATTGTTTCACTAACAATGTCATACTATTAGGTATGACAATTAAACACCAAATAATAGCTATGCTTTATTGTTGTAATCAGATAATTTACAGTTCTGTAAATATGAAAGGAATAGTGAGAACTACAGAATTATTTAACTCATAAACATAAAATGTTTGTGTAGGATATTTCAGTACCAAGTTCTGGTAAGAATAATCTTGTTACTCAAACATTGTAGATAATCTGTAGGTCTAATTTTTTAGACAAGTTAATTTGTACTTTTCCATCGTTTATGAAAGCTGTGAAAATACCTCTGACCCAAAAGACAAACAAATCTGAAAGCCATAAACATATTTTCCATCATTTGAAAAAAGAAATGTCATTACTATGAATAAAACTACAGCTGCAGTGAGTGTCTGCCACTGATTTCCTCCCAACTGATAAAAGCCAGCTCAGATATTGGTCTGACAACATTAGCCTTTCCTGCCAGGGAGACCTGAGCTCTTGACATCATGGTTGAGTGCTTGCTCTCAGACCTAAGTCCTTTGATCTGTTGGATTCTGCAGAAGTGAATTTCTGAAAGATTTGGGGAAATCAATTAATTCAATGAACTCTTTAAACCAGTATGAAATCCACAACAGAGAATTTGCGTGTGGGAGAGAGTGTACACATGAAGTGCACTTTCCACAGGGGAGTTATTTCTTAAAGAAAGGACAAATAGTTTTCAAACAGTAATATTTTCTTTCCAGTTAAAATTGTTCAACTAACAACTGTCCGTGGAATCTGAGTCAAAATGCATTTAAATGGATGCCATGTTAAGAGCCATCAGAGTATTCATCAGGACTATACTAATTTCTATTTTCCTGACAATTTTGATTTTTTTCTTTCTTTTTCTGTCCTGAGAAGCTCCATTGCCCTTTCAGCAGCTGTTTCTGGAACAAGAACTGCCTTTGAATTAAACCCTTGTAAAAGTTAGAGCCAGATTCTGATCTCTGACAGCTGCAAATATGGATAAAATAGATTGTTTTCAGCAGGATAAGTTATATTTTACAGAAGTAAAAGAATAAAGTTCATGAACTTTGAAAAACATTTTTCATGTAATGTCCATCTACATTGTGTAAATTCCTATAGATGAAGGAATGGAAGATACTGAAGTTTTGGAGACAACATTGGTTCATTAGAACAAAATGTCAGTGTTTTACCATAACCCTTACCTGACTGCATGTGCACCTTAGCAAAGGGTATTAAGCCACACTGCTTGCTATTCTTGAGTTTTACTATATTTTAGATTATATTTCTGAGACTGTCCTACATTTGTGTTGACTATGCCTTAGCCATAGCTTAAAAAAACAAACAGTAACCAAAGAAATTAGATCCACTGGAAGAGAAAACACATCTGTGCTGAGCTGGTGGGTGTTACAGGAAAGATCAGCCAACATGAGGCAAAATAAGAAAGAAATCCATATTTGCTTTCAGATATTTCAGGAACTATCATTAGAGATTATTTCCTGTTTAGTTTGATAACATAAAGAAGGCAACTGAAATTCCAAGGCCTTTAAAACCAATCATGGCCCTTAATAAGGCTTAGATAAAATCAAAACAGGTAGTAGCAAAATGTGTATGGTTACCCCACATCTGTCATTAGAGAACAAGGACCAATATGGAAATATAACAAGCAATCTTTACACTCAAAAGTACATTAAAATGAAAGTAAAGAGCAGTGTTATTTTTGAGCACAGGGCAGTACCCTACCAGCAGTGAAACCATTGGTGACTGCACCAGCCAACTCCGAATATCAGTCATATGCATATTCACCATGCAAAATATAATTTAAAAGATACAAAATCATATTTAATGCATGTTCTGATGATAAAGAATTGTAATGTTAGGGTTTCTTGCCCAAGGTGTTCCTCTAGAGCAGTTCTACATTTAAGAAATATGATTATAACCTGACAGTGAACAAATGAGTCCATACTCTTCTTAGACCATGGGCAAGCATTAATTCACTTCTGCAATCTGTCATAAGCAGCTACATAAGATTATACAGGAACAGCCATATCACAACAAGTCAAGCATTCAGCCTGCTATCTCACATTCAAAAATAATTAGTAATGGATGCTTAAGGAGAGTATAAGAAACAGACAGACATTCAGTGATTTATGTCAGGCTACAATCTCAGGTAACTCCATTCTGCAGTTTAGGAGGTTCCTATACCAAATTTAATACTCTTCTGTTCAACTATCTTTGATGGATTTTTTTTTCTCCACTCATTTATCACTTTGATTTTTGAATCCATCTAAACTTTTGGCATCTTTAGTTTAGAGTCACAAAGAGATTCACCATTTAACCAAGTGCTATATTTATGGCATAGGTCACAGATTACATAGCTGGGCATACAGCCCCCACAGTTCACATCATGCATCTATAAAATAATTTTATGAGGATCCTCAGCTGCAACAGTAAGCTAGAGAGATAGAATTAATAGTAAGGAAAAAAAGCAAAAATAAAAAGTAACACATGTAATTATTCTGGAAAAAAGAAAATAAAAACAAGACAGATAATAAAACTTGGTATGATGCAATTGAAAGAAAAGATGAGTGTGGCACAATCAGAAGACTAGAATATGTTTACAACCCATGGGAAATTAACACAATCCTCATAGGCTGGGTTTTGTTCTATACAGAGAATAATGTATGGCATGTTTTCATGTCCACAGATAAGATGGGTATTTTGCTCTGAATTAAGAACAAATGCAAATTTTCAGCCCCCTAAAAATCCATAGTTACAAAACATAATTTCTGTCAAATAGGATTCAGACAAAACAGTCTCTTAAGAGGAATGTGAGCTTTTTGACTTCAGCTTAATTCTCTTATAGCTTCTTACAGTATTTTTTGGTTGCTATTGCATAGATTCAACACAGTGCACATATAACATCACTAAGTATTTGTGGACTTTTAATGGACACGGCATTTAAATGTAGTCTCCTCTTCTGCCAGGGAGTAACAAAAATAAATTTTAGTTGGATAAGACAGTAGAAAAATGTGAAAGATCATAAAAAGAATGAAAGCAGATATCAAGGTGCTAGAGCCATGAGTTCCACATGAGGAACTTTTACTGGTACCTATTGTCCCTGGACACAGTTGCCAACACTGCAATTTTGTTAGAGTACACTTGGCTGCCCTTGTGCCTTTGTCAAGCCAGCACATTTCACAGCTATAAATATGTGGGCAACCCAGCATAACTCAGTATTGTTGCCTTTCTTTCTTGACTATTTTGCATTTCCACTGCAATGTCAGATTAAATGCCTTTTTTTGGCAGGTATTTAGTCACTGGGTTTGCTCAGGGAAACCCAGGATATCTTTCACTGCCTTTGGGGGTGGGGAGAGGAACAAAAAGTTAGCTGAGTTTTTCTACTGAGCCACATTTGTGATCCACAGGGACTGAGTTGCTAGAAGCATTGAGAACAGATTTGATGGCCAGTCACTGCCATACCAATGCAGCTGGTCCAGCCCTGTAGCTATAATGATCACTTTTTCCAGCATCAAAAGTTCTGTTCCTACAACAGAACTGGTTCTTTGTCAAGGGGAAAAACAGCTTAACTGGCATGGTTTAAATTAAATCAGGATGGAAGCAGTTTATTGATACACTAATGGTGTAATTAACCAATGGGAGAACTCTATATCCAGAATAAGAATCAGCAATAGAAAAGGCACTCCCTGAGTTACTCAGTGTAGGCAGTGCCTGCCCACCTTGTCTGCCCCACTTGCTCCCTGGGGTCTCTCCCTTGCTCTTCGTGTTTCTCCTGTACTGCTTTGCAAATTAACTCTTTTCCTGAGAGTTTTGTTGCTAGTCCCTTGGATATTGTTTAGATAATGGTCATCTTGAGCCAACCTGAAATTTTTTCATTGCCCTTTAGCATCATCAGTTTTGGGACAAAGCCCTTTCCAGAACACAAAGTTTGGAGTGCTCCTCACACACACCTAATGTTTGCATCCACTCTTCCTACCCAGGCCATGTTACTTGTCTAAAACATACACCTGTACCACATCAGATTCATTGATTAGTACAGACTTGCTCTTCCATGGGCAGAGTTTAAAAGAATGTAGTATAAAGCCCTGTTTTCAGCATGCTTTCATAACATGGATATTTTCTAAATGTTTGCAGAAATCAAATATTGCCAGAAAAACTGTGCAGTGTATACCAGCTCAAGAAAAATCATGACATATATTCATGTATAGTTCCCTGGTAAAGATGGATAAAGCTTAACATTTTTTGAGTAATTTTTGGCAGTGCAGCTTGAATTTCAATTAGGCCATTGAACAGATGCAAAGCTTTGGCTTTGTGGTTGGGCATCAACATGGGACTCAACATTTTGAATATTACACAGTTATCTTCCTTGCACAGCATCTGGCAAGTCCAGTCATCTGCGTTACTAAGTAAAAAATGGAAATAAAGTCATGAATTTAGATTCCTTCAGATAGATTTCAATTCAGTGAAACAATTACAGTATATATATATATATATATATATGGGAGATTTTTTTCCACAGGTTTTATTCCTCTATTTTAACTATTTCTTTGAGAAACTGATTAGATTTCAGCAAGCATAACTTGAGTGGTGAAAACTATTTCTGAATTGAAAAAAAGTACATAATTATATTGACCTATTGACTACAAAATTAAAGAGAAGAGTGACAGAAGTGTAACCATTTTAGGTATAAGAGGTTGTGGGGGGAAGAAATATAACAGCTGCTACACTAGCAAATGAAATAAGAAAATTTTTGGAAGTAAGAAAATCTTGTCCCTGCAAGATTTATGAATTTTTAATTGAAAAACTTGAACTGTTGTACTGTTTTGCTTACTATATCAGTCAGCAAAATTTTCCCTGAGAAACAAAGGAAAAAAAATCATTCTGACTGAGAAATGCTTAATGTGTCTTGAACTGTCATTTCCACACAAGACACCTTAGCACAAAGGATGTACAGCCAGATGGTAAACTTCAGTTTTGAAAACCACCTCATGTCTCTCAGTTCCTGACTTTCATGCACCTAACAATTTAGAAGTCACTTTATTTTAGACACAAAATTGTACAGAAGATTAGGCAGCACTTGGGGAAGGAACTGTCAAGCACTCTCACAAATGGGAAAGGCTGAAGGAAGATATATTCATAGAAAAATGCAAATGGAAGTGAACACATGACATTGAATGAGGACCTAGAAGGAATTGAAATATTTAGACTAGATAGGGTCAGCATTTAAAGAAAAAAAGGACCAGGCTCTGCTGGGGCGTAAGTATTGTAGCCTTTGATGAAGCATACTTAAGTACTTTTATGGATGTACCTGTCATATCCCTTTTTACTACTGACTTCCCTAGTGATCAGATCAGCACTATCATCAAGAAAAATATGCAACTGAGATCACTGCAAATGGTTACAAACCACTTGCCTGACATTGCTCCATCTCAGTGAATAAAACCAGCCTGCCCTTGGAATATGGCCATTTTTTTAAATTGAAGCATTCAGTCAGAATTGGATTATTGTATGAGATGCTGATTTCTCACACACAAGGTGAGAACTATTTTGTCCTTTCTCTCTTCTTCCAGATTTCTATGATATAGCAGCCTATTATAGCAGTGACACTGCATGAAAAATCAGCTTCCCAACTAAACAACCTTTACCAGCTCCCACCACTGCCTGCATTGAGGGTCCTGCATTGAGATCACAGTATTGTGCTCAGAGAGATTCAAAGTCCTTTGATTTGTGTCCACTCTTACACAGTGGCATGGCCGAGGGCACTGGGGTGTCTGATTTTTTTCACTTTCACTAATGAAAGGACCACTGAACACAGAAGGTGAAGGGGGGAAAGCACAGCAGCAGCTGCTGTGGGAGGGAAACATGACCCCTCTAAAGTGGTGTTCAGTCCCCTGAGTGGGACTGACAACCCAACCATGCAAAGGAAAGAAAGTGCTGTAGGGGAAGGAATGGTACCATCACACAGGGAAACCATCGTGCTTTCACTTGCCACACGGGAATAGCAGAAGAAAGGTTTCATCTGCTGCTTTAGCTGAGTGCATTGGAGTGTGATTTCATTTGTGTGTGTGAGTGCGTGTGTGCAACAGGAAGGAGCACTTAGTTTGATTGCACTCTAACCATTTGCTGATAATGTGGTTGAAAGCAATCGTGTCTGATAATTTACGTTTTTAAAAGCCTGACTTGCAGTAACTGCTTTAAAAACACTGAACAAGATTAAAAGAAAAAGGTGGGGATTGGCAAATTAAATCTGTAAATGGAAGCTGGAATTGGTAATCTGTCATGCAGTGGGGTGAAATTACATACAAATTGCTTTGTATCTTAAAACTTCATGTGAAAACAAAGATCTTGTTTTTCATTACACAGTTACCTAATAGTCTCAAAAGATGGATGCCTTTCCACAGGACAAAAAAAAAGAAAAGAAAAGGTAGTTTAGATGTTTGCTTGTAAAGTTTTCTGAATATCTTAATAAGGGTAATGAAAATATTTACTAAAATGGGTTGCCCCCAGAAGTTGCGGATGCCTCATCCTCCCATCCTTGGCAAGTCAGGCAGGGCTAACCTGGTCTAGTGAAAGGAGTCCCTGTCCATGGCACGGGGCTTGGAATCAGATGGTCTTTAAGGTGCCTTTCAACCAAAGCCATTCTGTGATTCCATCATTCTATGACATTCTCCTTGACTGCACTGTACCTAAGTCACACTTCAGACAGCCATGGGATAGATAACAGATTTCTTAGAGACAGGGTCCACTTCTGTATCAGCTTTCACTGTACAAGACCAAAAGGAAAAGTTTCTTGAGGAAGGAGACACACAGAGAACAAAACATGAATTGAAACAAGTAATGAGACCTGGCTTTCTCACAATGCACAACTTAAGGGATGCATAATTTTCCCAGAAATGCCAACTTCTCATCTGCTGTCAGAACAGCATATTCATTAACTCTAATAAATATATGCAGAGCCTATTCTATTGTCCTGCCCACTTTCTTTGCAAGTATGGGCTCCTGGATGGCAACCACGATTCTTATCTGTGCAAGACTCTGCATTCCTTACCTCAAAAATGGAACTCCTAGGTGGAAACAAATGGTCTGCACATACACTGGTCCCAGGAATACAGATTTGTATTTAGGATTTGTGCTTCAAATGGGCACCTTAATGCACATTTGTTTTTCCAGAAAAGAAAGAAAATATATTTTACTAAATCTACTTTTGAAACCAAAAAAAAGGTCTATTGTTTTATTCAGCTTCTTCTCTGTATTCAGAAAACCTACCAAAAAATATCTCTAGTAATATAGTTCAGGTTCTAAAAGCTCAAAGTTTGGAAAACCTTATGTCTGTACAATTTGAACCTTCCAAATCTTAAAAAAAATTACTCTTTGAATTAGGAGGCTACAATGCTGAAAGGTTTCAAGGCATAAGTTGTATTTGGTTGCAGAAATAAGGTTTAATTATGAAAGAGAAAATATAGAGAATGGAAAAATAAAAAGAAAGTTGAGCAACTTTCTTATGGATCCACTTGCTTGTGGGTATTGTAATGAGTTTCTTCCATTAAAAAAAAAACCTAAAAAATTGAATTATAAAAGAACTAGGTAGTTAATTATGAGACACTTATATAGTGTCATATATCCATATTTTTATTGCTTCTTAGTATTAAGTAATTAATAATTAAGTACTTAAGTACTTAATTACTTAAGTAAGTAATCACCCTTTGTTATGATCATCACCTCAGAAACAATTCAGATTACAGAAGAGCCTCAAAGAAGAGTTTCTTTAAACACTCATAATTTTGAAACATCTTTAATAGCAAGTTCCTGAGCTATGGCTTGCTCTGGGAGGAAAACCCTGGAAGAAAATTATATGTTATACAAGTGCTTTAATCCCAGATATTCCAGGCAGGACCTTTTCTGTGCTACTTGGGATGCAATTCTCCAAGTCCATTATTAATGCCATTTTTGCCTTGCACAACTCCCAAACTCAGATTAACAGACCATCCTTGAATGACCAAAATTGAGAAAATTTCTGCTTTACAGTCAGGCTCCTTATTATTGTACTTCAGATCAAACTTTACTTCTTCACTTTTTAAGATTATAGCAGTGATCTAATAGCTGAACATCTACAAAAATTAGCTTCCCTGTTTAATTTTGTCAGCTATATGATTTAACCACAAGCTGTTCAAATTTAGCAATAAAATCTATGTGAGGGGTGGGCAGGGGAAGGAGAGGGGAGAAAAAAAAAGAAAAAAATTTAATACCATTCCATCCTTATTTCAGGAGTTAATAGATGCCAGTAAAATTATGACACCTCCACACTTCACACAGGTGTAATATCTCTGCAAGATTTTTTGTTTTCAGACATTCAGTGATCAGAAAGGAATACCCAGCAGTGAGAGTGAGGTCTGGGTTATGTTGTCAAAGTACAGAACTTAAAATAATATCCTAACTTTCCCGTTTACCGGGGAAGATGCCCAAGTTTCAAATGATATTGAGTGGCCTGGCACACCACACAAATGAGACAAATATTTGCTCCAGTATTATGACTACAGATTTCTTTATACTCTTTCAGCAGATGGTTTATAGTGACAGCTACTGATCAATTCTGACCAATGCTGCCTTTTTTTTGTTTCATCACTGTCATGTCATCTCCACCTGTTGGCTGCTTTTGTGTGTTTGGGATTTGTCAGGAGCATTTCCGCACTGTACAAAGCAGGTGTTAGTGTTGTGCTCGGTGTAAATCTGCATTCAACAGTAAGGGTGATTTCCCCTGTGTTCTGGAAAATCAAGGTGGATTATTCCTATAAATCACGAGTTAATTCTCTGAAGAATTTGGATGCCCATAGGAAAAGGCAGGAAAGAACTGTTACAACAGATTTTTATTCTCTACAGGTAGACAAAGCAATCAAAGACATTTCCCAGCTCTACATTTGCTCAGTGAGGACAACAGTGGGGAAAGGTCTGCTTCCTAACTGGGATCCTTCATTCATTTAAAGATATATTTCCCACAGATAATTTGTAAAGGACAAAATTTATTGATGTGTCAAAAGACAGCACAGGTCCAACATCACTGGCCATTTTTTCTCCTGCAGAAGTACAGGATATTGTTATATACTACATAAAGATTTAGTTTAACGTTTTCATCACTCAAACAGTATATATGTTTGTGTATCTATAGCAGTCAGACCATCGACCATATTGATGACTTTTCATCAGGCTTCACAGAGTGCTGGGAGAAAATGTATCTCCTGCAGGTCACTACTAATTCCATTGCAATGAAATGTATGTAATCACTTTTTGCTGTCAAGAGTGTAATAACAGAGGTGTCCACCCTGTAGATGATCTATTATATTTTTATGGGTCTGTCTGGGAGGTTTTATAGGACTGAACATAATCCCAGTTGCTAAATTACATGAAGCTGGTCTGGCTGAACAACTTTAAGTTTGAAAATATTCAAAGAAAAGATGCTAGTAACAAACAGATCTATTTTGATTACTAAACACATCAAGTAAAAATTACCTGACTAGTCCTTCCTTTAAATAAAAGAATTCCTTTATTTAAAATATAAACAAATATTTTATTTTCATATCACAACTAGGAAGCTGAATTATTCATAACCATTTTGTATGTGAAAATATTTTTAAACATATGGAAGAATCTATAAAGATACTGAAAAAATATATCCTACTAAAAACTAGTGTATGGATGTTTTTGTGCATACACTGTGAAGTTCTCTAGACTTGGCACATATGTGTATGGTATACACATTAATCACTGCACAGTATATTTCAAGATATGCATTATCCAAATTCTAAAAAGGGGGTTTTTTTAATGTATAGACAGGATTTCAGCTAACACAATACGAAAAAAAAATAGAAAAAGAAAGGAAAAAAAACAAAAAGAGAAGACAAGACAAGAACAAAAAGAAAGAAGACAAGAAAATAGAGAGAAGACAAGAAATGAAAGGGAAGGGAAAGGGGAAGGGGAAAGGGGAAGGGGAAGGGGAAGGGGAAGGGGAAGGGGAAGATAGCCCAAGGAGCTTTAGTCCTGTTATGGATGATGTCACCTAGAATAAAGTAGGCAAACTTTGTGCTCTAATATTTTAAGACACCAGTTTTGCTCATGTTTAAATGTCATTTATTCAATTTAATGTAAGCTGAATTGAGTCCCACACACCTTTGGAGCAACAAAAGTAAACACTACTTTGTATAAATGAATTTATCCAATTTCAAAAGAAAAAAAAAAGGTCATATTTAGGCTCTATTATTTAAAATACAGTCTAAAGACAAGCTTATTATGTCATAGATTGAAAAGAAGCAGGTCTGGCATGACACAGATCACAACTGAGTATAATAGAGACATTTAACTAAGCTTTCCTAAAGCTCCTTATTTTATTTCCCCTGCTGATGCTGGAGTTGTCTTCAGCAAAGATGCTGTAACTGTCAGTGCATCAGTGGCAGTCCCAGAAAACTTGTTCCCAGAATAAATATCCATATGTTCTGCTCTTCAAACAAAAGAAAAATGCAGGGACTCCACAATCAGATTGCAGGTTTAATATTCTCTTTTTATTTATCCTGCTGAGGGGAAGAGTAGCTTCAATGCATCCTAATCAAAACTTTAGTTGACTTTCAAATGAATGGAGCATGATAAAAGATAATTATAGTAAGATGAGAAGCAGTTGTCAGCCAAAAACTGAATGGAAAAGGAAGATATTGGGGGCCATTTATAAAATCAAGAAATCAAGAAGGATTTATTTGCTTTTACTGAACTTGGTGACTTTCCACTGGGGTTACCAGGAGGTAGGATAGAGAATTTTCATATAATGCAGTAAATGTACACTTGCATTTGACAGTTGGGCCTTCTAGAAAAATAGGGCAGTAGAGTCAGGCCACTGACTGAATATGCTGCCAGACCAAGAGGAATAATGTTCATTGTTCATGTGCACATGAACTTTACAGGATACCCAGTGAGTCCAGGGTCTCAGACATACTGAGACACACCACACAGGTGGTCTGTGCATGAACAGTCAGAGCAGTATGCCAATTATCTCTTAAACTTACTTCATATTGCCTATGAATGTCTCTCCAGAAAATACCAGAAATAAACTAGAAAGCCTCAGCTGAAATGCCTGTAATGTGCTGTGGGTTTTTCTACAGCTGACTATTACTGGAAGGCAGTACCTTCATTGGAGGCAGACAGCCTGGCCCACATGTATTGCAGGAAAAGTTGGGGGGGGGAAAGAAGAAATAAGAGTATGGAAGAGGGGAGAGAATGGTGAATAGGGATGTAGGTTAATGTCATAGGTTAGTGCTTGCTGAACATTAGGCTCATATCACCTTTATCAGCTACAGAAGGACAAAAGTGCAGAGTCTTATAGGTTTCAACAATAGAATGACAGCAGAAATCCATGTTAATTCCAGAATTCTGGAATCTCAGTATCTGAGAATGGCATATCTTATATCTTATATCTTAGTGTAAAGTTAATTAAATCAGTATGCATTTACATATTTTAAGGAGCATTTGTTGATGATACAGCCCAAAGTTTCCAGCATTCAGAGAATTATGTTAGAGAATGGCTGGTCAGATGACACAGCAAGATTTTCTAAAATAGTTAAACCAAAATTTTCAATATCCTTACTACATCAACCTCTTAGCACTTGTAAAGCAGCATGGCTGTTTTCAGTCCCATGAACTTGCACTGATTTATGCCAATGAAAGAGTAGGCACAGTTGTAAATTCACAGAGTTCTTCTGAATTCCATGGACCTACATCCTTTATGCAAACCAGTTAGCACATTATGCAGAGCTGGATGTTTACAATCAGTCTGTGTTGCAAGTATCAATCAATTTGATGCATTTTTAAGCTAGATTTCCAGTCTAAGCTAATCATCTAAGCCCCTGGATAGTGAATGCCAAGAAACAGTTTGTTTTTTTCCTTGCACTAGGACATATTTCTTTTCTCATAATGTGGATTCATCTGTTTTAGATGCCTACTTTAAGAGATATGAATCTTACCCTAAAAGTGCCTGTCTCTGTGGAGATTTACAGTCATCTGAACAGATTAATTCCATACCTAGCCTTAAAATACAGTGACTCACCTTTTGGAGGTTTTTGTAGATTTTACTGTGAAAATATCCTAGAATACGAATCAGAATACGAATCATAAGTAATTTTTAGACACTTACATTTGGGACAGAACTGTTGCCATAATTCCAGGACCTTTCAAAAAATCAAGGGGAGCAAAGAGCTCATCAATTTGTTAAATAATTGCTTCTTCTTTCAAACCTACATGTCACTCAAGAGGATACCAGAGTCCTTAATTATATGGAAAAAGTGCTAAAAATGTTACCTTTAAATAGTATTAAAAATTAAAAGTCCAATAGCCAGAAGTCGAAATGTACAAAAATATATGGGAAGCCAAATGGTTATGCTGAGGGAGAAGTACCATTTCATCTTTTCTCCTCTACACTCACCCTCAGTTTAAAACAAATTAAAAATCTTCAGCACCTGTTCGTACGTATGAATGGCAGAGATTGTGATCCAGTCACTTTAGCCACTCTGTGCTCATTACCTTCTGCTTTACTGAACATATCAAAAATGAGTATGGACAGTGGTCAAACACACTGGCATGAAAATGAAGCCTATGAGATTTATTTCATTCTTACAATGTGCTCTGAATAAAAAAACAAACATAAAAAAAAAACCAAACAAACAAGCATGCAAAAAAAAAAAAAAAAACCCTCCTCATTATATATAAAAGAAATTAAATTAGTAAAGGTTTACAGCCCTGTAAAAGATGGATGTAATTATAGTGTATATATATATATAGATACTTTTAGGATATGTTTGAAAGTAAGTAAAAAACAAACAGAACAAATAGCCAACAAAAAAACCACTGACCCCAGTGCAATAGGAATTTGTAATAGTTGAACACACATATCTCCCACAGTCACACAACAGAATTCAGTATTAGGGTTAACACTACCCCACTGCCAGTAATCACCATCAGTAGGAATGCAGAACTGAACAACCATCAGTTGCTGCCTTCTGCAAAAGGCTCCAATAGTTTTATATTAAAGACACATTTTTATGTTCACCGAAAATATTTATGGGATTCTCTCCTGGTATTGAATTAGGAGAAAAAGAGATTTAAATTATCCATGTCAGAACAAAGAATTACTATTTTATGAGTTTACTGCTCAGGTGCTGGCATTTGCTTTCCCACCTTGACAGTCTGGAGTAATTTAATAGACTGTATACCATCACTGTTTTAATCACAATGCTTCACTGGGCAGTCACTTGTGCGCTTGCTAAGAATTTTCTGCTAGGAAATTGTTCTGTCCACTGCCATCCAGCCATAACTTGAGGACTTAATAACAGAGGTACATGTAGCCAAAAGCTACTTGTGTGGAAAGAATGACAACTACCACACAAAAAAACACTGCAGTCAGATGCAAAAGTTAAATCTCAGGCACCAAACCAATCCCAGCTCTGCAAAGACCCAGGCGGCTTCCCAGTGCAGCGCTGCTTTACCGAGGTGCTTGTAAGGATTGATTTACCTAATCTCAGGCCCTCCTATTTTCTCCACAAAGATATAACTCATCTATCACAATCCAGGATCCTCCATTTCTGGGATGGTGTGTTTTTCTTCACGCATATTTTTGTAAACCCTGTTCAATAGTTCGTCCCTATTTCTCCCCTGATATTTTTGGGTTTACCCAAAGTTTTCTCCTCCCTCTCCCGGTTGTCATTCACTCCCTGGACCCACCTGTTACCTCATCTACATAATGTCACTCCTCCCTTATTCCTACCCCTTGTTCTGGAGAATTCCCTGTCAGTCCTAAACTCCTCCCTGGAATTCCACTATTCCACGAAGCCCCGTTGGTCCATGTGATCCTTTCCACTCCCTTTGTCTTCCCTATTGATTGTCATATTTTGAGTCCCTCCTTAACCTCTTCCGTGCTGTAGCCCTGACTGGTTGAAGAATTGTGCCCTCCCCCTGTTTAAAAGACTGTGCAAGACTCGGGCTTTTGGGGTTTTTTGTCACTGCCCCACTTGGGGAATAAATTGTCTGAGAAGCACGGGTGAGACTCCTGGCTGTTCTTGGCCCCGGTGCTCAGCGCAGCACCCGGGGGATGCCCTGGGAGCAGAGCCCTGCCCTGCCCTGCCCTGCCCTGCCCTGCCCTGCCCTGCCCTGTCCTGCCCTGCCCTGCCCTGTCCTGCTCT
>VXBR01012329.1:912744-1043709 GCA_013400215.1 Cisticola juncidis | reverse complement strand
AGCTGGGTCTGTCCCCAGTGCCGCCACTCCCGGTGTGTGCGGGCACTCAGAGCTGGGTCTGTCCCCAGTGCCGCCACTCCCGGTGTGTGCGGGCACTCACAGCTGGCTGGGTCTGTCCGGTGAGTTGTGTCACATGTCCTAGCTATAAAAAAGAAAATTGGGTGTAAGAAACGAAAATACCAGGTGATCATTTAATTTTAAAAAATCTTCCTTATGAGAACTGAAAGTAGCTCTACAAACACTAATTAATAGCTTGCTATTAGCCTTAAAATGGGCTTTACTTGTCCCAGTTTCACAGGCAGAGAGACAGGGGTTGTTCATTTACTGGTTCAACATTACAGTCTGATTGAACACCCACTCTGACTCAGATTTCTACAAAAAGCATCGTTACTTCCCTGCATCTATGGTAAGGATAGGAAGAAGACCAGGAACTTCTGACAACGTGGTCTGGTCCTTTATACATGGAAACAAAATCCAATGTTTCCTCAGGCTATTTGGATGACAGTCCAGTTCAGTTTTGAAACAGTTCAGGAAATTTGGCAGGATATTACAAAGAAATTTTCTAAATATTGCAACCATAGAGGGGGTAATCCTTCTCTCATAAACAGTTGCATTTGTGTAATTAAGCTTGGAGGGGATGCTGTTTTCTGGTTCTTGTAATAGAGTTACCAGCAGTGGGAGGAAGTTTAAAACTTGTGAAGTAGGAGAGAGGCTCCTCCTTTACCATGGAATATGCACTGAGAACACACATCACCCTCGGTTTAGTCAATTAAACTTAGTTAAATAGAGCTAAACTAATTTATATGAGGTTGTAGGACCGGGGTTTATCTGCTAAGAAAACTTTGAAACAAGGACACCAGTGATCCCATGAGAAAAATGTTTCCAGCCAGAGGGGTGAAGCTTCTTTAGCTGGCACAAGGACAGTACAGTGCATAGCAGCTCCAGTGTCAATGAAAACCCATCTGAAAGACCTTGAGGATTCCATTCATTTTATGTGTCAAGGCCTGCAATGTAAAGGGCAGCAATTACATCATTTTCTACTCCAGATCAATTTGGATTCCTCCTATGTGTATCGATATAATTTTCAGTTAACACTTATTTCCTGCATGTAAACTTACATGTATTTTAACTTTTTTCAGCTTTCTTCCAAACAGATCCTAATCCCTCAGCTGATTTGTTTTGTTTTTTTCTCAAAACATATTAATGAAAATGTTAATTTTCTCGTACTTAGCAAGATAGAATTTATCTAAAGAAATTAGATATCAAATGAAAGTAGAGATAAAAAAAGTGCATAAAAACATAGGAATTAGCACTATATGCATTAGATTTATCTACACACTTTTTCTTTCCAGCTGGTATCAACTTTTTTAGCCATTCACACAACCTATGATAAGCACTTTTAAGATTTCCTTTACTGATTAAGAATCCAAAATATCAAAATAAATAAATGTCTGTAAATAAATAGACACTAAACATTTATATCAGCCTTCACTTTGTCCTACATAATAACCAGTGAAATGTTAAAGAAATTGCATATCAGAAAAATTTCAATCTTACAAGAGTGAATTTCTCAAATATGATAAAAAATTAGTATCTTTGAGGTTCAAGAAGCAATTGCTACACCAAAATCCTGGTATACTCTTATATTAATAGGTCCTGACACATTTCCAGCAGCACTCCACATACCTATTTTTTTGTCTCTGAAAGTACACTTATAACTATCTTTTCTCTGGTGACACTGAAGTTTTAAGCATCTCAGTCCACCCTTATCACCCTCTCAAGTGTCCTGCAAAAATTGTTTCTGGTTCCAGAACATAAAACATATAAGTGAAACCTTGGACCAAAGTAGTTTTATCCTCAGCCAGTTCTTTGCTCAGTTCATTGCAAATTGCCAGAGTAGTTCCACCAGGGCACAGGGTGCTGATGAGCTTTGGAGAAAGGAAAGGTGCATATGCTGCCAAGCAGTTGGTAAGTGTAGCAATTCTGGGAGAGGGATTTCAGTGTCACCGATGCTGGTTCAGCTCCAGAGCATTCCCAAGGGATTTGCTAACACACTGGGAGCAAGTTAGGGCTCCAGCCAAATGGTGAAATGTAAATCCTACCATCTGTACTAAGACAACTGTCTTCGGTTTTTAAGGCAAAGTCAGAAAAAATCAGCATGTATAACTTAGTACCCTTCTGCATCTTTAAAGTGTCATTTATCTTAATTTAAAGATAATAAATAATTAATGAAGAAAAAACAGAAGGAAACAACATTATTTTAAAATGTTTTATGATAATGAACATATGAATAAAAAATACTAATACAGAAATTAATGTATTTTTCTAATTCTATCTTGAAAAAAATAAAAATTGAAGTTTGACATGTATATATAACATGTTATAAACATTTTTAGGACAAAGATATTTAGATAAAGTTCCTAATTTATTTTAATGAATGTTTACAACCAAATTTTCTCATTGTAAATGCAACCACTTTATGAGGTCAATAACCTAGAAACAATTGAAATATTTTAATACTTACATCTACATTTTGATCTACAAATTAGATACACAAATCATACGAATGTAAAAATACTGCAAAGCATTGTTGAAGATTCCTGTGGCAATATCACTACAAACACATTTAATATCTGGACCACCTCCAATAGCTTATTGAAATACAAGGCAATATTTCATGGCTTTTAAAATTAAAACAATGGGTCATTAACACAAGGTTCCTTCTTACTGTCTTTACAGAGATAATGATAATATCAGGAAAAGCCTGGAACTGTTATCTTGCTTTTCAGTGTATTCTAAAAAACTCAGATATATTAAGTAAGGCCATACACTTCATGCAGTCAATTCTCAGTGGTATTTCAGCAGAGATTTATCGAACCAGTAGATTGTTTCCTCTCAGATACCACTGAGACATGCTCGTGGAATTCTAAGATGTTTACAGTAAATTAGAAACTAATTAGTTGAACTGAAATGCCAGCACCTGCTCCTGCATTATTTAAAAGAAGAAAGAGGGAAAAGAAAAAAATCAACAGAAAAACATTTAGGGTTTCTCAAATTGAGATAATACTTCAGGGCCTGGATTTCTCCAGGCCTATTTAATCATTTGAAAAGGTTGTCAGAATTATTGGGTTATGAAACTGAATCAATGCATCTTAGATATTTTTCCTTCCTGCAGCTTTATTGTCATTATTGTATTAAGATTCTGGCAAACAAGGCCAACAATATTTATGGTTCCTGCCATAACATTAAAAATGCATATCCCATTCAGATTTTATGAATCTTGAACTGCAGCAGGAAATGAGCAGTTTAGATGATAATTGACTTGTAAGGATTAGAACAGTTCAGGTTTCCCCCTGTGCAAAGGGAAGGTTCATCTGAGGTCTTGCAGATGAATGATAATACCTTCAAAACATCACATCTGTCTTTACTAAAAGGTGCTTTTGTTCTGCAACTCTATATTGTGACAATAACTGTTAGTAAATCAGATAGAGCAGGCACAGCTAGCCAGTTTGTGGTGGTAAAATGAGGGTGAAATACAAATCAAATATAAGTTACATGTGGTATTTCATATCATGCATAACCAAATAACCTGCCAATCCTAATGAATTTGTAATTTAATCAGGAAAGTATAGTACCCAAGCAATTCTGGATGGGAATGTGTACCATCAGTGAGAGAATCAAAGAAATAAAAATGCTCTGAGGAGAACTGTGTTTCACGTGGAGAACAGAAGGGAAAATTTTCATAGTACTGGAAGTAAGAAGCTCTGCATATCAGAGAAAATCCTCCAAATTACAGAACTTAGAAGGGAAAAAAAGTATTCTCCCTTTTTATATGCTATTTTGGTTATAGCCATATTTCACTATTCCATTTCAATGAATAATTACCAAAGGATAATCATCTTTTCTTGCTACCAGTGTGTAAGAAGCAGATATATATTAACTTCTTTTGTATTCTACCTCAGTATAAAGGTACAGGAACCAAACAAATACCCAGGTGGAGTTTGTCATCTCAAACAAAAGCTCAGAAAGCATCCTCAATAACATTAGATTTCATAAATTGCCTAAGATGCTTGTTAACAAATTAAATATTTTAGTTTTCCAGTGAAGTTCTCAGATCTTTTTTCTACCTTTTCTATACTTTTTTCTCAGCTTACCCATATGTCCTCTTAAATTTTGTAGCTACTCTAATTGTTTCTTCTGATCTTCAATCAACTCATCAGATGTAATCTGCAATGCTGGTATGCTTAGAAGTCCCCAAAAGCAAGAAAACTGGTTTTGTACACCTTGCTGGCTATAAATGCTGCTGTGACTTTCCTTCAGAATTTGTCTTTTATATCAGATATCAGATTACCTTTTTCAGGGTAATTATTCTTTTAACAAAAAGAATAAAAATCAATTTGCAAAGCTCTTAAGAAAAATTATGTTATAATATTCTATTGAAACATGTTTTAAAATGTGTTCATGATTTTAATTTAACTGAACCATTTCACACACATTGAGTCCCATTTCCCCCATCAGTGAGCCTAATGGAAACACACACCATGCAGTGTTACTCTGTGTTCTCCCCACACTCTGTGTCGTGTTCCATGGGAGCACCACAGGGGATAGGGAATGTAGATCCAGCTCACAGGAGGCCAGAACTATTCCCACAGCACCACAGTTTATGTCAAACAGAATGATTCCATAAAAAAAGTATAAATATTTCCACATGACAGGGCTGGGAGTGAGTGGTGGAGGTAGAATTTTTCCATTTGTCAAAGAGCAGAAACCTCAGATTTCAGTCATCTCATATCCCAAGAGTCTCATACAAAGTCCAATACATGGGCACCTGGGACACCTCTTCAAAGTGTACAAGTCTCCCTGCATATATTATGTGACAAATTTGAAGGAGCTCGAACATCTGAGAATTATATATGTAATATGCTAACCTAACTTTCTCATGGCTGCAAATAAAAGGTTGGGTTACAAGAATATAGAAGCTTTCAAGTGAGGTGGGATTTTTTTCTCAGAAAAAAAAAAGAATCACAATGAAAGAATGTTTTCCACTGGCTTTTGGTTTTGGAATGTTCCAGTGGCTTTGAAATAAATTTACCTGAAAAATAAATGATCATTGGAAAAGAAGCACCAGGCATAGGTTAATAACATGGAACCTTTAAGAAAAAAGCTTAAAGAGAAATACATGCTGCCATAGATTTATAACAAATATGACTTCAAACCGTGAGCAGAGACACAGGCTCTCATTTTTCCTATTTTCATTTAAATTGAAATTTGCATGAAATTTCTGGGAAAAAAAAATAAGGATATTAAGTAGATTCATGCTTATCATATAATTCAAAAACATATTTTAGCTCAAACTGGAACTGAACCAAGTTCCAGGCATTATTTTGAAGACTTTGTTGAACTCTGCCATCCTCTGAGAGGCTTGCAGCTCAGAGGAATGGCTTGACCAGGTGCTGACATTGTTGCAGAGGAATCTCCAGCTCTGAGCCTGTCTGCATTGCTTGGCATCTCCCTGCCCTCATCCCTTTCTATCACCACATGCACGGACACAATCTTCAACAAAAAACCGGCATCTTTTCATTCTCTTTACTGTTCTTTACAGTTCTGCAGACACTAGCAAAGAGATGACTTATTTGGTTGTACTTCAAGTTGAGTATTTGCTGCTTCTAGCAAGGAGGATCTTTGTTTCCTTGTTTCCTACAGTGGACACTCATGTTGAGCTGCTAACACAAAGACAAAGGCATTTTTGCCTCTCCTTACTCGGTAGCCACCTGCAATCTCCCTGCAGGACTGCACACACGTGTGCAGGCATGTCTGAATGTCACTCTCGAGGGCACTTCAAAGAGGATTCTCCATTTGTAACACTTCCCATTTCCCAGCAGAGATGAAGAAACCCTCCTAGGCTGAAGCCTGAGCAGCATGCCTGACTGTACCGCACGGCCCTTTTGAAACCAAAATATTGTAATTTCCATTATGAAACCAGTTCTGGACTCATGAACTGGTTGAAAAAGTAACTTTATTGGCTTGAATTCTAATGAAAATTGCATCAAAGGCACTGGAATCAGACAGAAGGAAAAAGTTTGGTCTCTATTTCCTGAAACAGGAATAGCTCTATTATTAATTAATTTCCCAAACTGGGGCAATCACAAATAATCCAGGTTTTTTGCTAATCACTTGACAAGTAAATCAGAAAACACCATCATGCTTCATCAGCAGATGATAAATAATATAATGCAAGTTTATCTAGACATGTGTAAGGAGTTTGGGAATGAAGAGCAAACCTTTTAAAACAATACTTTCAATACTTCAGCAAGTCATTATTATGATAGTGTTTTATTTATTACTACTTTAAATATGACTCACTTATTTTTTGTTTCACATTAAGTACAAAATTTGCATAGCAATTTCAAGGCCCTCTCTTTCAAAATCACATTGCTACATTTTTAATGTGGGTGAATTAACTGTTCCTCCTCTAAGTATTGCTGGCTATTCTTTTTCCAGCTGAAGTCAGTGCATTAGTCAGGCTATACCACCATAAACAAATGTAATCTGTTTCAGTCATTGATTAAACCTGCAGAGCCTGAAGGAACATTTCACCATCCAGGAAAATGAATGGGTATTTATAGCTTCCATTCATGCTCTTTTTGCACACAGATTGTGAAATTGCAGAGGTGGCATTTTGGTTTCTGACCTAATGTATTCAAATAGAGGGATCAGTCAATTTTGCAAAAGAAGCAAAAAGAATTTAAATAAATGTTTCAAAGTCTAACACTGAGTCTGCCAGTAAGATGCAGTATATTTTAATATAAACATTACACAAGTTCCATTTTGCAACTTGAAACACACCTTTAAAGAACATTTTGCTTCATCTCTTGGACCTCACTGCTGTCACTGCTCCCCAGATGTCTGGCCCTGTGAAAAGCAGCACACGATTTGCTCTGAGAGGGGACTAACAAAAGATTAAACTGATTATAATCCCCACCTGTGGACCTGTGGATTTTAAGGGAGGTAATTCAAATACACATATTTCCAGCACCTGTTTATTCAAACTAAATACTCTTGGACCTACTTAAGGGCCATTTGCAAGTACAACTTACCTCCACTAAATCATCATTTTCTGAATAAAATATTTTGTCAGCATTTTAGAGTCTTTGTTTCCTTCATTTCCAGTCCCAGAGGTTTCAAGTAGTTCTGAGCCTAGCTGGGATCACAAAGGATTGTAAAATAAACCATGAGTTTAGGTAGATTGTTAGGGGATATTTTAGGAAACAAATAGGAAATACAAAAAACTACTTTGTCTTGTCTAGAAAAGTCATCTCCACAGCCTGATGACCATGGCTAAGGGTCATGTTACTTAGGAGGAAACACAGGAAAGCTTGTACCCATTGATTCTTCCCTTCTATGTTGTAAGGTTTTGCCTCTATTACAAATCAGAGAATTGTCTGAAGAGGATCTCTAAACTCATCAAGTCCAACCCTTAACCCAGCACTGCCCTGTTCACCACTAAACCATATCCCTCAGGGCCACATCCATACATTTTTTGAAAACTTCCAGGGGGAGTGATTCCACCCCTTCCCTGGGCATCCTGATTCTAAGCCCGACCATACTTCCAGTGAAGAAATTCTTCATAAATCCAATGTGAACCTCTCCTGAAGGCTATTTCCTCTTGTCCTCTCACTTTTTACCTGGGAGAAGAGACCAACCTTTGTTTGGAAAAAATATAATAAAGTCCATTTTGAACTGCAAAATGATAAAAACAAATGAAATATAATAAGTACTTAGAAGATAAAAAGCATCGTCTTTGTTATATTGCACAGAGTGAAAGGCATAAGACCTTACATCTATTTACAATCCTCTGGAAAAATTTAAATCAATTTATATACTGTGTGTAATTATGTAAATAAATAATAAAGAAAGGATAGAAAAAAACAAGATTGTCATGTGGTGACACTTGGGAGAAAATGGGCAGTGGAAAGGCTGGACAAATTGCAGCATCAGAACAAGTCTGAAGTTGACAAATCCTCTGTAGTTTGTCAAGACCAGTCTCATGCTCACAGCAGAGTCAGCCTAAGATGCCCAAGATCAGCCCAAGATCATGTCCAGACAGTCCATCTCCAAGGACACACACTCCACAGCCTCTCTGGTCCTGTCACCACACACCTTGTATTCACTACCCATCATTAGGTACACATTGATAAGCCTTGTTTTCGCCAGGGTGAACAAGCCTGGCTGTCTCAGCACATCCTCCTGTGCCAAAGGCTCCACCTTAATCAACCATGTGGCTCTTCAAGGGACTCTCCAATATGTCCATGTCTTCCTTGTACGTCTTGTTAGCATATCATGTTCACAGCTTTGTTCTCCATTTTGTACAAAAGGACTTTTGGACATGCAAATTAGTGAAGAGGTAACTAACTGGAAGAAAAAAACAGCAAACCTACAGTTAAAGAAAGAGGTTAAATATTCCTGACAGGGCTACTCACAATTCTGCATAATTCCAGTCTTAATTCGTGTTTACTTACTTGAACAGAAAACATTGTCATCTCAACAAATGGTTCTAGCATTTTATTTTTGTGCAGGCTGTGTTCATTATAATTTAGGTATTACAGTATTCCATCAAACTTTCATGAAATACATGTTTGTCTGGAGACAGGAGAGGTAGCCCGTTGCCTTTTATTTTTCCAAAGCAAAATGTGTATCTACGATATAAGAGTACAGACAAAAAAAATCTTCCCTCTTCTTTTGTATTTTGGTAGTGAAATATAATATGGGGATTTTTTTCATAAGAAAAAAAATTACAAGTAAGGGCTGCACTGAATTTATTTGTACCATAAGAGACAGCTGTAGTTTTAGATACATAGATAAGACACTAACAGCTATCTACAATTTTATTATGTCTAGTACTAAATCCCATCTATGACATTTTCAAATAGAGTAGAGTGGTGGGAATTTTCAAAGGAAGGAATTGGTTTTTTTTAAATTGTGAACTATCTCAAGACAATCTGGAAATGTAATTTTTCACATCAGGTTTCCAGAAAATGTATTACAAATGCTTAGAGCAAGTGTATTCTTCAATGAATCACTGCTATTCGCACATGGAAATCCAATAGGTCTCCTCACACAATTAAGCACCTAATTATGTGTGTGTGGGGTGGGGGGGAGCAAAACAAACGAGTGCCTAAAAAAATATCTGTGATAGAATTGTCCATTCATTTCTTGTCCTCATTCAATTTTTAATACCATATTCTTGCCTGTACTAGCTATAAAAATATTAAGTGTGTGCCAGTGCAATGGGCACACACTTCATACTTCAATTTATATCAGCAATTATTACTTCAGGGTGAGCAACACATACAATATTTCTCTCATGAAACACACATGAAATAATTTGCCAGAGTATTTGACCAGTCAAATCTGGCTCATTCTGTTGACTGGTATTGATCCCGAACAAAGCAGACAGCGCTGCATTTTTCAAAACCTAGACTCAATAAATTCACAACCACACCAATTGAGCTGACAAACCAGAAGCCACACAATACATTTAGATTCACAGCTAGCATGCCTTCTCTGATCTTTTTCCCCCAGACATGAGGCTGTAATATGATTTATTCTACTCTATTATTGCTTTCTATGTCCCAGTCCATGTTTTTGCTTAGGGACGCATGATGAATCAACTGCCAGGGGCCAACACGCTGCAAAAGTGAGACTATGAAGACGTGATAAGGAGAAAATGTGATTACAGTTCCAAACCACCCCCAAAAGAAAGTCCCTGTCACCACAGTTTATGCACCACTATTCAGAAGACTAATGTGAATCAAGAGTGAAAAGTCAACCAGAAATTTTAAGCAGACTACTGAAATAAAATTACAGGGTATGTGCCAAAAAATGAGTTGAAATGAGAGAGGAGAGTAAAAAATCCTGTATCTTATTCTGTAAGCTGTAAAGCCCTAGCCTTCAATTCACCTAATAGCAAACATTTTCATCAGCTTGCACAGAACTGTTATCACAACATTTGCATTTCCATAGACTGCTTTCTAGAGCAGCTGAGAAGAAAAAACTTTAGAAACACAGTTATGATAAGTGTACTTCTCCTTAGCACTGTCAGCTTACCAGAGGTGGTTGCCTGCCCCACTGTGGCAACCAGAAACCCCCAGAGCTGCAGCCAGCCCTGGCAGCATCGCCCTGCACATTGCTGTGCACAGGGGTCAGCTGAGGTGAACTGGCTGGATGCTCTTGATAACAGCAGAAGGATCATGGGCACCACTGCTGCCCACAGCATCCTGCCATTATTACCATACTTTATTAAGAAAAAAGAGAACCTTTCAGGGTAATGTGGAAATATTTCCTGCAGCATGAGGCTTTGCTGGAAGGCATCACACCCAGGTACTGCTCTGCCTCTGTAGTGCTGGACCTCTGAACCTCAATGGGATTTCAGTCATAATCACTTTTGGCTGAAGGCAGAACAAGACTAAAGAGGGCAAAAGCTCACAATGTGCAAACTCTGTCAGCCCTTGTCATGAAGACAGACAGCTTGGGAAGCTCTTCTCTATTAAGTGGTTGAGTCCAGTGTTGTTCCTGCTTACCAACAACAAAAGCCACAGTCGTGCCGGCTGTCCCAGCTGAAGGATGACAATCACTTTCAAACAACTTACATGACAAAAGGTAGGATTTTTAGAGTTAGTTTGCTTCTCCAGGCTCTCATTACTGAAAAAAGGTTGTCTTTAAATGATTACTCTCTTCATTTATTTTAGATACATTACTTAAACTGAGATGAATCCTAGAATCATAGAATATCCTGTGTTGGAAAGGACTCACAAGGATCATCAAAATCCAGCTCCTGGCCCTGCATAAGACCGTCCCAAGAACCACATCTTGTGCCCTGTACCCCATGTAAAAATTGGGTGAGTTGTTCTAACTATAAAAATCAGCTGATAAGTGCACGTTGAATTTTTGGAAGACAAAATAAGGACAGAAGAATCCCAACCACATGACAGAGCAGATGTAAGCAGAGCAGCTACTGGACAAACCACCTGGAAGTACAGACTGCACTCAGTGCCCCTGATCCCTCACCTTTATCTGATGAGCTGAAAGGCTTGTAGATGTTTAAGAGCAGACACCAGAACAGTGAACACACATTGCCCCATGTGTCCTCAAGACAGGTGACACTGCTTTGTGGAGTACATAAAGATCAGATCCAGACCAAGATCTTTTCTGCATCTGGATGTGGTGATGTTGAAGGCAAGCAGCCTTTAGACAAGTCAAAGTCTACCTATTTTTCATTATAATATGAGGACATGCAGCAGACCCTTGTCTTTCTCATATTCGGAGGCAAGTAGACAGTTTAGGGAAGGACTCTAATACTTTGCATGCATTTTTTTTCCCCAAAACTTATTTACTGACATGCTAGGCACTCCTGCTCTCCCTTCCATCTATCATCAAACTTCATCTGACTTTTTTTGCTTGGCTGATGGGAGTGCTGCACACATCTGCATCTGTATGAGGCACTTCCAGGAAAATGTTTCCCCAGCACCACAAGGCTAGTAGTGCAGGTGTAATGGCTACACTTTTTCCCTTTGGCAGAATTAAGTATTCTTGCATTATTTCAGCATTGTACTTCTCCAAATGCAGTACAAACTGACCACTTTTTTTTAAATTAGATTTTTTTTAATATAAGCTGTCCTAAAAGTTTCCAATTAATTTTTTCCAGAAAAATGCACCATTTCATCTACAAAATTCCTTTGGCAGAAATTTCAAATCCTTAGGAAAAATGAAGTATCTAAGGAATTCACAAAACCCCAAACTTTTCACAAAGATAAAAGCTACTTTCTGGTCAGCTCTGTTTCCTCCTCATCATGACAGGTTTCATGAAAAATAAAGTTATTTTTCCAATAAAAAGCACCTCAAATCAATATCAAACAGCTCACCAACAATAGAAAAAAAGAAAGACTTATATAACTAGGAACCATCTTAAAAATAGGAACAGCAATAGTGAAAATTAGGAAAATAACATCTATAAAATCACATTTACTAAGATAAAAGCAACATTCCTGCAACTGACATGGATATGAAAGAATTCTGAGTTAGAGTCTAATGTGGTCCAGTTGATTTTCTTCAGTTAAACAAATTTCTCCCAGCAGTACAGAAGCTGTCTCATGATGACACGTGTGTTCTTGTGTACATTTATAATGTCTTTAATATTATGCACATAATATGAGTAATAAGATACATGAAGAGTATTTTCAGCCCAAATGCCACTTGCAATGTAAAGCCTCTAGATAAGGGAAATAAAATAAAATAAAATAATAAAAAAAAGAGATTCTCTTTTAAAGCAAGTAAATGTAGTATCTGTGGCTGCAATTGAAAAGTATATTCTGAACTAAAAATTTAAGATGTTTGACTAGTACAGCACAGCCCCATCTGAAAAGCTGTGCATTGGGAAAAACAGTTCTTTCCAGTGTTCTGTCTTCTTTTCCAAGAAGAAGTGAATGACCCTGAAGAACCAGTGATGGGCTTATCATATTTCTTTTATGATGCAAATACAGTGCATGCTTAATTTCTGTTGCACTCAAGAATTAGGTTATTAATTTTTATTTAATATTTATTACTTCAACCATTAAAACTTACTGGAAAACATGTCCACTCTAAATGTGTTTACTAAATAACTTACAACTATAGCAGAGGCTTGCTTTGGGTTTAATCACTTTTGGTAGGCACCAGCACAAAGATTTACAGATGTAAGCTCCAAGGTCTCTTATTCAGTTGCAGAGTAAACCCACTAAAGTTTGAATGGCTGGTAAATATTTAATGAAAAAATAAGCTCCTTGAATTTTTTTATTGTAATATTTCTATTCATCTGTTGTGCCTCAAGAAGAATTTCACACATCAAAATGCATGAGGCAATTTAAAGCAATTTTCAAGTGTCACATTGATTTTAAAATATTTCCTCTTAAAAGATTCACTTCTTCAAATTGTGTCATGATTAAGCAATAATTGGAAGATTCTCTTAACTTCCCTAATTCTGCCTTTTAACACCAAGATATGTGATGATCCATATGCAGAAGATTAAAACTGTTTTGTGGGATATGCTTTTGTGAAATTAATCACTGATAACAAATATGCATAATGAAATTTCTGATTCAGCAGAGGCTAAAATTACTAAGAGAAAAATAGGATAGAAGGGCATATTGAACCCTCTATCTTTGATATACAGTTATAAGTCAATTGGCATTTCTGTCTTACTCATTGCAAAAATCCATGTCGTTAAATGGTGATATAGCAAGTCCCCACAGTAACAGAGTAGTAGCCATAGTAAGCACATTAAGGGAAAAAAGTGGAACAAAACTTATTTAAATTTTCAGTGGATATTGTTTGCCCCATGGGTCTAATGTGCAGTTCTTCAGTATACAGATGTTTTATTTTAACAACTGCTGGGGAAAATCATAGCCATATACACAAAAACTCCCTCTTTGCACTAAAATCCACAAAGTCTAAGGATGTGTGATTAATCCACCTTGATGCACCCATCTCTCACTTTGCTGACAATTATTAGTGTCAGGCTTACCAGTAACTCCAGATTTTGGACACCTGGCAAGGGGTTATCTGGCCTTTTTATTTTTTCAAATACTATAAAGGATTTCTGCACAGAAAACAAACAAAAAACTAATATATGTCCAAAAATGAAATATTTGGCCTCTCTTTATGAATAACCAGTGTCAGTCCGCCAGGGTTCAAAAACATGCACTCATAGGTAAGTAGCTAAACTGAAACTATCAAGAGAAACCTCCAACAAAACACCTTAGGGACATAGGATTATATAGGTCTCCAATATTATGTGGTTGCTGCATCCTGTTTAAGCATCCTGGAGCTTGGCAAACTTCACTGATGTCCCCTTCAACCCATCCTTACATCCTTCACCAAAATGTTAAAAGCAAGATAGTCCAAAAATCACAAGACAGAAAATTCATTTTTGTATGCTTGATGGCCCTTTGTGACTGCAAATTCAAAGAAATCGTGAAGCCAGAATATCAGATCAGAAGAGGATTATCTGAAAGAATCTCTGGAATGTGTATCACTGGCATAACTCCAACCTTACTTCTCTAACTTGCTGTAAAGACATATTAATAACGAGAAAAAAGTAGGCATACCCAAGGTATCAAAATACTGACATACAGTTTTAGCAGGACACAGTTATGCTGCTTAATGCCAAAGACCAAAGTGTAATAATTTAAGTTTTGAACTGACTTTCCTATTTTTTTCCACACTCCCTTTAATCACAGCAAACCCTGCTCAGATATCTGTCATTCTAAGACTGACAGGGGCAGACTAGATTAGAGGCAGAATAAAGGGTATTCACAAGTCTAAGAACTATCACTGGGATAGTCTTCCAAAAAACAATGATGCCTCTGTGTCTTGGTTTAGAAAGACAGGTATCTATCAGGGAAAATTAGAGCTCCCCTTGGAATGGAGAATGTAAACCCCGTCCCTCTAAATTATTATAATTTTGAAATTAAGGGCTTTTAGCTTAAGATATGGGAATAGGAATAAAAGTTCTTTACTAGGAATATTAAAAATACAAATGCAGTAGTACAAAAAACAAACAAGAAAACAAAAATAGTCCTAGAAAACCCTGACAGAATCAGAGATATGACCTGACACCCTGTTGGTCAGGGTATTGGAAGCAGTCCAAATAGATCCTCCTGGAGTAACAGATGTGATTCTGTGGAGTAGAGATGATCCTGTAGAAAAAGAGGTCCAGTGATGGTGAGATGGGTCTGGTCTTCGTCTGGGAATCCAGTGGCAAACAGGCTGCTTGGCATCCCTACATCGCAGTTTTTATCTTGGTAGAAATGGTCGGCTCCCCCCTGCACTGGGTGGAGCATCTCACAATGGGATGATGCAATGTGTCATGTCACTGGTGAGCCTTAATGGCCCATTAACAGAAGATATCCCCCGAGGGTGGACAATGGTGAAAGAGATAGGAAACACTGCCCCACCTGGTTTTAGCAGCTGGGCTATTGTCAGAAGGCATTGCTCACTCCCCCCTGGAGTTACAAGAGATAAAGAAAAATATCTCCCCAACTGCTTTCAACAGATGAAATAGAATACCCTTTTTTTTTTTTTGGTTACATAACCCAAGACACCATTTTCCCCCAGTGTTAAAAAATGCAGTCTTACATCTTTGCAAAACTTGATGCACCATCAGTGACTGTAAGATTGCATTTTGTTGAAATGATATACTCTGGCTCACCCCTGGAAAATGTATGGTTTATCCCAAGTCTGTACCCTCCCTGCAGTATCGTGTATCTGTAACCTCATTGGCTAAGAATGTTACCTACCTTGAACCTCTGTGTTAAGAGTGAGAACAGACAAGGATCGTCCTCTTTGCCCCTCTTCCCCCTGGAGGTCTCTGGACGCTCCCCTTCCCTTTCCCCCCTTCCCCCTCTCCCGCAGTGACTATGCTCCCTTCCTGGAGTGAGACTGAATAAACCCTCATCTCATCAGCACCTCAGCAGCTGTCTGGAGTCTCTTTGCCTGCCAGCACGCGAACACCTACGACCCTAGAACCCCGGGGGGCTCCCGGGGAACCCTCCACGGGTCCCCCCCAAAAGTTAAACTACAACAAGTGACCAAAGAGTTGGAGTGTGAACTATTGTAGGAACTCAACCCCTACAAACTGATGGGAACAGACATTATCCAGCCAAGTGTTTTGAGAGCTGGCTGATGCTATTGCAAGGACTTTCTATAATATTTTAGAAATTCTGGAAAACAGGCGATACACGGGAAGGCTGGAAGAAGGCTAATGCCCCCCAATCTACAACAAGGGTTTAAAGGAGGAGATCTTTTGTACACACCACAACAGTAGGATTTTGAGCTTCATAGTCACATGCAGCTGCGTTGGTCTGAGTGCTTTTTGTTTTCTGTCTCTGATATTACATGGGATATAACTAACCTTAAAAAAAATGTTTAGATTTCATACCCAGTCTTGTCTCACACATTTTATTTGCATCCCAGTGTGTGACCACTCAGGCTACCCAACTGTGTTGGTCATTATCTCACAGTAATCTCCATATTTCAGTTTTCAAGAGGATTTGTCTGCTCTTCATTAGCCAAGGTCAAACAGGACTAATGCTTGGAAGATTTGTACCTCATTAGCATTATCCTTATTGCCATTATTTCACAAGCTAACAAAACAGAAAGGAATTATTCCCCAGTTAGTCCCAAACATTCCTACCCTTCTCATTAGTATTGGCATAACCCTTTTCTCTAGGGCAGCTCAGAGCTCAGTTCTTGAAGCAAAGGCTGACAGCAGCAAAATTATGGTACCAAAAGGGACAGGCAGAAAACATGCTCCTGATTTATAATCAGATTCCCTTATTGTAACAAGCACTTTCTCATTGCTGGACTACTTAGAACAGCTCATGTAATTTGTCACGTACTGGAAACTACTTCTTGTTCTAACTGACAAAGAAGGGCGTGTTCCCTCCTTTTATTATATCCAGAATTTTAACCACCAAATGCTGTGCAGGATCGTTGGGGCGGTATTTTAATTCAGCTCCTAATAAAAAGACCTACTATTCTGAATATCCCTGACCTATGCAGGTGTTATCTTTTTTACTCCTCTGAATGACAGGCAAGTAAAAAATATAGTTTCAGGATGAAATGTGACATGGACTCCCATATGCTTTGGATTCTCAGCATGCTTCCCATATAAAACTTGATGATCTTTGCAATTCATTCATGTCTAAATGTTTTCAAGAGATAAATCTTAGGTATGACCAGCTTTGGAGGAGACAGGCCTAAAAATAAGGCATCTCAAGTGAGTAGGAATTTCTACAGAAATTGAGACATTTTCTACAGAAAACCCTCTTAGCAATCAGTAGTCATTTTATGGAACATCAGAGGATTTAGGCACAGTTTGTTTTGATTTCTTGATTCTCACAAGTGGATCCTAGCTGCTAGATTAAGTTGACATATATACAAGTAGAAAATAGCTATGATGCCTGGGGAGTTCTCAGATAATGGAGGTATCAGATATTTAGCTAGAATTACTTGAAGGAAAACAGGGGGGTTTAGGTAAATACTGATTCAAAAGTGGAACTTATCATTAGTCAGTAAATCACCTCCAGACAGTGATTCAGATCATTTAGATAAGACATTGTCGCAGAAGATAGATCACTCTTTTTAGGTGTTTATTTCACCAGCTGTGAGAGAAGTTTAATCACTTGCCTCCACATTTTTAGGTGTCCCTGACAGAAAACAGAAATCCCCATCCTGGGCACCAGCAAGGGTTTTCATATCACTAGACAGATGCTAAGGATCTAATTTCCTCAAGTCTTTTATGTAGAGAGGAGGAAATGCAGAACACCAATTTTAAATTACAGTTTTGCACACTTTCATTGTTGATTCTTTTTTGATTCTTATTTCTAATCATAAATTGAAGTAATCTCAGGGTGGTGTTTTGTGAGCAAACATTTGTGTGAGACACTCTAATAGCATAGTGTAGCTATTTAATACAGCTTCTCTCTTAGGAAAAAGCCCTCAGGGCAGCAGTTCTCCAGTTCACTTGTGTTCTTAAATACAGTGTCTCAGAAACCCGTGTGCTAAACTCAGTGCTCTTCTGCCACGCCGTCATTACAGGTTTTTGTCTCACCAGTGACAAATGTTCAGAAGGCCTTGCAGACACCATTTACACATAACCAGAACTGCAACACCTGCTCATAGAGTGAGAGATCATCTGCTACTTCTACCTCCAGTTTCACCAGCAAGATAGCTGAGGATAAAACCAAATCCTACCAGCTAATCCCCTCATGCCAGTGCCCTAGAAGGCTGACAAGGGCAGTGGTTTCACAAGTGGGCCCTACTCAGTAATGAGCACACATCTGAGTGATAACAGCCCTGTGATAACCCCCCTCTCCCAATGCCCAGCTCAGCTGGGCCATCAGGGACTTTCAGCTCCACAGAGCACACAGGGCTCCAGGGGTTTTGCTTGTCATTGTATAATATCCTTGCTGCCACGCATTAGAAACATGCACGAATGTTAAAAATAAAGGCCAACTGGAATGTAGGCTGTAGCAGTCTAGCTAGGGGTTTATAAAAGCTTTCTCACATTTACCTTACACAGTCTTTTTTTTTTTTCCGGTGAGAGGGCTTGACAGATTAAGGGACTTCTGAGTAGTCTCGTTCATAATGTGGAGGAGATGATTCTGTTCTTTTATTATCATCATAATTTGATAGAATCCAAGATTACCAAAGGCAAAAGACAGCAAAGACATCTTTACTCCTTAATACATAATCTTTACATGACACAGCATAATAGGCAGCCTGTAGGGAAAGCAAGCAGCCTGCAGCTGAGGTGACTGACTGACACAGCCCACACATTGATTTCACAACTAGCAAATAGACACTGCACTTAAAAAACAGACTACCAAAGTAAAAAGAGGGCACGACAAAATTCAGAGAAGCTGGAATTTCACATTTAGATTTGCTTTTTTATTTATTTGGTTTGGGTTTTTTCCATCTTGACTGACTTAAGGTCATTTATTGACTTATTATTTAACTATAGGGCTAATTGAAATAACTTTTATTTGACCCTTCTTGCAACCCCTTCAAGAACCATTCAGAAATGGCAGCCCTTCCTTGCAGCTACAAATATTGTATTAATTCACCCATGAGAAATGGCTTATCCAGCACTGACAGTCTGTCATGTCCTTATCTGACCTCATCAACTGCTGTTGTAGGAGACTGCCACAGGAATCATTCAGTGCCTTTCTGATTGATTGCAGTATTGATTTTTCTTCTTCTCCTTCTTCTTCTGCTTAAAAAAATGTAAAAACCCCAAACCAAATGATCCATCTTACCAACTGCAAAATCATTTCAGAAGTTTGTAAAGAAAAGGTTGTGTTCCCTTGACAAAAATATGCAGCTCTAGAGCACCAAGGATTGAGAAGGTATTAAGAGTCTGTTCCTCATACTAGATTTTGGCCTCCTTTAGTCTTCTACAGCCTACCCCTGTCCACTGAAAATACACAAGAGTCATTCTTACAGCAGGATAAATCAGATACTTTTTGAAATTGTATACTCATTACATACTGAAAATAAGGAAAGTAGATTGTAAAATTGCAAAAAGCACGACGCTTTTCAGGTCCCTATATAAGAATCTTAAAAGAATTCTTGAATGGGAAGAACCAAAAAATCCAGTTTATTTACAATAGATTTTCTTCATAGTATACTTTATTCCTATTAGAGAATTTTCCTAAAGCTTAGTAATAATTTTCTATTGAAAGTTCTGCAGTTCTTATATGCACCCTATTTATATGTCATGCAATTTGAACCATGCAAGACTTCAGAGTGAGGTCATTAATATAAATTTATAAGATGCCTGCACAGACCCCCTGCTAGTAACAATCCATCATTTAGGATTCCCATTTGAAAGGTGTTCTAACTTGATTGTTTTTATTTAAGAACTATACTGCTTGTTGAAGCTTCACTGGCACTGTGACACTAAGCATAAAACAGCATGGAAAGTGGTACTTTTCATTGTTATGACAGGACTGAAAAGTAATAGTTCAGAATATTCTATTAGCTAAATAAAAAAAAAAATAAAAATAAAAATAAAAATAAAACCACAAAACAAAAAAAAACCCCACAAGGTTCAACAAAATGCATGAAGGAGAAAAGGAGAGAAGCTCATCATAATTCAGAGTGTCATAGCTGTAATCAAACAAAAGACTTGTGTGATTATACAAGAAAAAAATTCCTAAATGTCTTTTTATTAAAAATGTTCAAAGGTTGAAAAGGATTAAAAGAAAGAAGATGCAGCTGTGAATTAAGGATTTTGTTTCTCTTAGATTAGATAGGTGCTTTCATTAAAATTCAGTAACATATTACTCTAGGTATTTTGATTTGATTTTTTTGCACTGTCACACACGTTATACCTAATAAAGCATATTCTATCTTTGCATTAATTATGATATTGAAAAGTGATAATTTTAAATTACTTTAATCACTTCACATATAACTAACCAGGTGGGACTTTCTGGTAAATAATAAGAAACATTGCATTTAAATTTGAAGATACTGGTGTAGTAAATTTCATAGTAGTGAGGAAACAGGCACATTAGTTAAGATTAAAAAATATTATTTTGCATTCCTGAACTTCACTATTAAAAAGGGATAAATTTTAATGATGTAAATATTTGTTGATTTTGAAATCTCTATTGCAAGTCCTAAAAAAAATCCAAAAAAAACCAGAAACTTTCTCCATCGCCAGAAGAGCTAAGAAAGGCTGATGATAAAACATAAAACAGTTTAAGAAAAAAGAGGTTTCATAAGTATACAAAATATGAATTCTGAAAATTGTATCTTTTGGTATGTTGCAATTCTCTCACTTTCATAAGGCTACAAGACTTATTTATTGCTTGCTGATACAGTTCAAAATAATTTTGCAATAGAACTCAAATAAAAAAAAAAGTGTAATTGTGTCCAAACCAAGGAATATAAGAACTTAATTATTTTCAAGATATGAGCATTAACCAATTCAAGAAATTATGTTTAAAAATACCTCTTTGGTATTAATGATGCTTTCTCATTAAATAGGCAGTTGTGTCAAATATGGCAGATTAGACTATTACAATATGGATGCTTTCAGTTGAGGGTTAATAATTGATTTTATATTTGAATATTGATTTATATTGAAAAATAAAATGATTTTATATTTGAAGCCCTAAAATTCTGTAATAAACAATCCTTGTCATTCAGAAAAACAAAAAGAATAATCTCCAAAATACTCATTTTTGTTAACATATATTCTAGCATTCTTTACTAGCATATGATTAATTTTCCCACAAGACATTTGAAACTACAAAATAGGAAACCACAGCAGTCAAACATAGCATTTGTACAAACAACACATGCAAAGACAGTGAAAGTGTTCCTGCCATTTTCAATTATGCTGAAATATAAAAATTAGTTCCATAACTAAACTCGAGGAATCTAAGATTATTCATGGCATTTTCCTTTGGCTGGTATTTCATGGCTAGTATTCCTTTGGCTGGACCCAGACCAAGATTCCAAACAGCAGATCAGGTCTGAGGATTTCGGGTGATCTGAGAAGTTCTCTCTTTCTACAAGTTTGTCTTAAATAGTTTCTTGAAACTGATGCAGGAAATTGTCACAATTCAAGAGTGATGGCTGGATAATATAAGCCCCCAAATTAATTAACATATAGGGTGACATACAGCCTCATTCTCAAAGCAAAACATTTAAACAGATATGTAGAGGATACTAGCCAGGCTTTTGAGGCTAAAATGAATGTTTCCTCTGTTCAGCTTTCAGACAGCATTTTTCTCCAACTCATATTTGCAAGACTACATTTGTAAGGGAGAGAGCTAAAAATATTTGACTAAAAATAGAAACCAAACTATATTTCTTTGGTGTTTAAATTACTTGCAGGCAGCAAGCTGAGCAATGCCCTGACAGCAGAGAGCCTGGGCTCTCCTAGGCTGCATTAGCAGGAGCAGAGCCAGTACATGGAGGGAAGGATGGATTATCCTCTATGGATTATTCCCTCCGCTCAGCACTCCTTGGAGCACTGCTAGAGCACTGCACTCAGTTGAGGTTGCCTGATACAAGGCACCAGGGTGATAGACTGTGTTAGCAGCAAAGGGCTGCCACTCTGGCAGGGAGATGGGCTTCTTCAGCCAGAAAAAAACAGCTTTGAGCAGAGCCAGCACCCCCAGGGAGGTTGTAGGATGACAGATCAGGATCTTCACAGTGGAACATGGTGAGTAGAAGAAACGCAAAGAGCATAAAATGAAACTAGAGAGGTTCAGAATGGTTACACATTTTTCCCTCATGAGAATGGTTAAATCTTGGAAGAAATTGCCCACAGAGGCTGTGCAGTCTCTCTCCATCCTTGGCAACTATCAAGACCTAGCTGGATAAGACCCTGGGTCAGCTCAAGCTGACTTGTCCTTAGGTTCCATCCAACGTGAGCCATCCTACGATCCTAACGCCGCTTTGATCAAGAAAGGCAGCAAAGGTTTTTTCCAGATCTAGTCCAGGACAACCCGTCCACTGGGTGCTACACTTCTGAAGCTATTCCTTACCACTGGTCAAATCTCACATACCTACCTCAAAATACATGTGACCACCCTCCTTCTCACACCCCCCCACCAAAGGCACATGACTTAGGCATTCCTGCAGTGCCATGGCTCAGGGTTGCTGTTCCCTGAGATTCTCCTCGGGGTTGCTGTTCCCTGAGGTATGTCGGGTTTTTGAGGTTTTATTGCCCAAAAGGTCCAGTGCCAGAGCCAGAAAAGACGGAGTCGGCCAGTCCATGTTTCCAAGGTTGTTTATTCTTTCATTATCTCTCAGTTCTTTCTCAGCTCTGCCAGGCATCCCCAGCAGAGCAGGACACGCGGCAGACTGGGCAGATCAGAGGGTCCCGGACCTTTTGTGCCATTTCCCTGACCCAACCACTGTCCACAACAAATTTTTATTTACAAAATTTTACAAATACTTATTGCCTATGTTAACATGTCATTTCTACTTTAAACCAATCTCTAAAATCCAACTCAGCAGAAAATGGGAGACGAGAACAAGAACAAGGAGGACAGGACCACTCCCCAATTCCTCCATCTTGCCTCTTCAAGCCCATATACTAAAACTCCTAGATTCTACATTCACTCTCTGTGATTAACTACTACTTATTTCAAATTCTCTCAGCTTGTGATTCTTCATACAATGTGGCATTCTCTCCCATGGACAGGGATCAAAAGCAATGTCCTCCTCGGCTCTGTGTGAGGCTGGCTGACCCCCTTGTACAGATCCCAGATCTCCCTGCCCAGTCTCAGGCCCTCCTGCCCAGGTCTCAGGCCCTTCAGGGCAACCAGAGGGATGTCCTGGACTCTGACACCATGCTATATGCTGGGGGGCCAGCTGGAGGGGCTGTGCCATCAGCAGAAAGCCTCCTGCAAGATACCCAGGCTGGAGCGTTGCTATCACCCTGGGTAGAGGAGGGAAACTCTCTGGTTTCAAATCCTGGTGCTTTAAAGACACATGTTGCCTTAGCCTCAGCTTTTACTGGTAGGCTTTCTAGCAATGGAGTGCATGGCACTGACAATGAATAAACCTTATCCTGATTGTGCCTTGTTTGACCCATAGCCATTTAAATAGTCAAGGTAGCCTAACTGAAATGCCTGAAAAATCTCAGATGGAAGTGAAAGGACTTGTTATTTATATAGTTGCTCAGAAGTTCATGCACCCTGAGAGCTGCAGGGTTCTATTTTTAGTTATATAATGGACTATTTTTGTCTGCAGAAACAAGTTACTAACAATGGCACAAAAAAAAAAAATGAAACAAAATCAAGGCTTACATATAAAAATTGTATCCAAATAATATGCAGCATTAATTGTAAGAAGCTCATGCTTCCACAGCACAGACATTTTATATAGCTTAAAATCTAGCAGAAAAGATTCACACCAAGAACCATGTTGTTGTTTGTATTCTGACCATAACAATGTTCTTGTCTCCAATAAGATATATTTCATATACAGACTTCCACTCACATGAATCATCACCAAGGACTGGAGTTTTGCTTTTCTGCTTTCTGTGACTTATTATTTTGACTTTAGGAAAAAAAAAATCCCTCCATACTATGACCATGTAAAAACTTCACATATTATAGCTATTCAAATCACAAAGACATGGCAAGTAATATGTATCTTCAATAGATACCACCTCTGCAGTAAAATAGGATTGTGATAGATAATATCTCTCTGCAAGTTATAGAAGATGATACTTTCACTTGAACAGCATTCATAAAACTATAATTGTGTCAACTACTGTATTTCAAAACTATTAAGAAACCTTCATGTACCAAGTTTTCAAATAAGTCATAAAATCACAGAATGTGCTGAGTTGGAAGGGACCCACAAGGGTGATCAAGTCCAACTCCTGCCCTGCACAGCCCCATCCCCAAGAATCACACAATGCCTGAGAGCATTGTCCAAACACTTCTTGATCCCTGTCAGGCTGGTGCTGTGACCATTTCCCTGGGGAGCCTGTTCAGCGCCCAGCCACCCTCTGGGTGAAAAATCTTTTTCTAATCTCAAACCTAAACCTTCCCTGACGCAACTCCAGGCCATTGCCTCAGGTCCTGTCCCTGGTTACCAGAGAGAAGAGATCAGTGTCTGCCCCTCCTCTTCCTCTCCTGAGGAAGTTGTAACTGCAGCGAGGTCTCCCCTCAGTCTTTTCTTCTCCAGGCTGAACAGACCAAGGGACCCCAGCTGCTTCTCACAGGGCTTCCCCTCAAGGCCCTTCTCCATCTTCATAGCCCTCATTTGGACACTTTCCAACAGCTCTGTGTGTTCCTTGTATTGTGGAACCCAAAACCACACAGTAATTGATTAAGGGGCTTGTAGATTTAGCTTTCTTGACACCTTAACCCAAGTATTAAAGTTCTTCATTAAGTTTTTCTGAAAGCTACGAATGTACAATTTGAACTATTTGGCAATTTTTGATTTGTGACTACTATGTGTATGAAATACATACAGTTACTGTAGCTACACTTTTAACTGTGGAATCCTATTTATAAAGTGGATTTTAAATGTGTAAATTATAGGGAGAAAGTGCTGAAAACTACTCCCACCTTCACAGGTTGCAGCCTCTGCCTTCTGTCAGTGCTGCAGCCATAGTATGATTCTCCTTACACTGCAGTTGAATGTTTCTCTTCAGAATTTTACTTTCCATGTTTATCTCCTACTGTTACCTTCTTTTCAGAAATTCCAGTGAAGTTTAAAATGAACTTCCAACAGAATGTAGAATGTGCATGTATGAATGATGTAAGAAAATCAGATGCTTAGTTACACATGACTAACTTCTTGATACAGGACTCCCCTCACCTAAATTGGGGTTGATGGAAAGAATAAGTATTTTTAATGATCTGTTTGCTATATCTGCAAATAGACAACTAAAAAAGACAGACTGATTAAAGCATAAAAATTTTGTGAGTTATTTTCCAGAACCTAATGATGCTAGAGTTTGTAGAGGTCCAAGTTTGGTCAGTTGAATCCTCTGTATCTTGCTGTAAGTTATATACATTATTTGCAATATTCTCCCAGGTGCCTGGGAACCAGGAGGCTCCACTTCCCTACCCTGAGGGAGATGCACCAAGTAAAATTTCTTAAATACCCAGTAAGATTTGGCAGAAAATGAGCAAATCTCAGCAAAGTGTAACAACAGTTAACTGACTGTTTCTGTTTTAGGGGCTGTGGAAATGCATACAATGAATTACAATTCCATATTCCACTGGAATCATCTCTCCCATGAACTGTTAAACTCTATTAAATAATACCAGAGGAAAGGAAGGGGGAAAGAATCCTGTAACTTAATCACCTTCTGTAAGATTATGCTAAATGCTCTACTTAATTTCCCTTAGACAAGTCACAGTCAGGGATTGCAAGGTCACACAAGCAGATCTTCCTGCAGCTTGGTGCCTATTATGTTAATTCAGCAATGTTTGTTTTGTTTTGTTTTCTCCTATTATCAGCACAGTGGATGTGTTCCATTCAAAACTGTTACTATAGGAACCCTATGGTAACATATAAAATTTTCTTTTCTTTTGGATAATAAATATCAGAAAATTGATGGATAAGTTGTTTAGGTAGAACAATAGGGCATTTGATATTTAATCTGCAAGCACTTAATAAGAAGTATTTCAAGTAATGGCACAGTGTTATTATCATATCACTTCATAAAATGGCAGCAAATTATTGTATTATTCACATCTCGTTGGGTCCATGCTATTATCACAGAGATGCCTTTAAAGATGACATTTAACATACTCCTTTTACACAGTAAAGTGGTTAAAAGCACATTCAAATTTTAAAATGTTTCTGATCTCTTGACAGCTCACCGAAGCATTCTGTGGGCCCCCCTGCCTCTCCAGTGGTTAACTGCAGCTCTAAAACTTCTCGTAATTATGAACGTTGCAGTCACACTAAATTAGACTGACAGCTGAAATACTGATTACTAAGGACTTATTAAGGACTACTTTGCAACCAATTATGCTGACATTTGACTTGATTTGACAGTTGAATTGAGTGGAAGATTCCTCCAAAACAGTAGAGAAAAACTTAATTTATATCCTCATCATTTTGAGATAATTGTTCAGGACAGATTCATTAATATACCACTACAAAATTTATTTTTATCCCAGCTTGGAGCACCTATGATTCAAATGACAGACAAATAGTAAAAGTATACAGTCTTTACCACATCTGCATTCCCTTATATTTGACTTCTGATGACTGTTACCATGGGATATTTGGCACCAAAAAACCCAACCAAACAAACATAAATTAAAGCCTGTTTCCAGGAGTATTCATTGACCAACACCTTCAGCAAGACAAAAAATAGGTTCTCAAGTTGTAAAATATTTTTCCTGTGAAATGATAAAAATTATTAAATAAGATTATACTTAACTTCCACTGCTGTACCATTGCATGCAAATTCATTACCATTATTTAATTTCCCTCTAATTTCTCAAATATTCCTGAATTTTAGTGGACTTCACCTGGAAAGTCTCTGAATCTCATACTTATTTTTTTAACGTCCAAATAAAAATTAGCAGAAAAAAAATTTCTTCTTACTTTAAAATCAACTACTACACATTCAGAACAGAATGTATACCACAATTTGGTTTAGAAGAAGGTTGGCAAACACTGATCCCCAAGAAATCATCTTCTCTAAAAGAGGTGAATATATACTTAGTGAAAATCAAGAAAGGAAATTTCCTCAGTGAAATCTCTTATGTCAACTGAAGGGAGGAAAAAAGGGAGGCACCAGATTCTTTCTGCCATAAAAGAATTAATGAAATATTTTCACAATATTTTAAAAGCTACTATAGGATATAAGATATGTGAACAACTTGTCTCAAATTAATAAATGAAGCACAGAGGTATTATGTATTTTAGGTACAGTTTGCTTATTTTTATTTTCAATTGCTGCCTTGTAGATTCCAATACAAAATTCCACAAAGAAAAAGTTAAGTAGAATTCAGAAAACTATTCTGCTTCTTAGAAGGTGCTGATTTCCTTGCGGGTTTTCCAGACCAAAACAATTTAATAAATTAACTGAAGTCTGAGATTTTTGTAGAAATGAAAAAATGTACTATAATTGACACTATTAAGAGAAAATAAAGAGCATAATATGAAATATATGGCTAATAGTCTTCAGGTTTCAATAAAACCTGTTTTATAAGGATTGTTATTATTTTCTAAAGTCTGGAAAGACACAGGTAACAAGCAGCAGGGTTTTCCCAAAAAAACCACATTTCAATTCTTTCATTTCTTGTCCCAGGACAAGCCCCATAAAGACAAGTAAGACTGTTGTTCTTCAATACTAAAAATGACTAGAGTTTTTTCCCAAAACTCGAGGGTCTTATAATGAGCCTAATCAGTTAAGCTTTTTCACAGCTTCAGCACATAGGCAAAGAAGAGGATAACCAAAGAGGCACACTCTAAATTGCAAAAATTATTTCTTATCCTGGGTTCAGAAGTCCTTATGTCCATTAAGATAATAGCATAAACCAAAAAAAGCTGCAAATTCTTCCCTGTCAACGACATTTAATCACAAGTAAAGAAATAAATAAATGAGAACAGATCTTTCTGTTTTCCCGCTTATAAAAAGTTATTTCTCTCTTCCCTATCTGAACTATAAGAATCACTTACAATTTTATATTTGGGTCAGCAAAATAGGTGTTTTGTAATTTACAGGGATATTGAAACTATTGACTAGAATCCAGAGAAGGCTCTGGTATAGCCATGTGAAAGAGCAATTCCAAAGATGTTATAGCATTTCCATTACTACATGAACTTCATGTAGACAGGCTAACTAGAGTCCCTGTGAATCAGCCTGTCTGCCTGTGTACCAGGGAAACATTCTCTTATTCACTCACATGTGATCTATAGGATGAGATTATTTATATGTCAGTTGAAGAATATAAATAGTTAACTGTAAAGTGAATTTAAACTTAACTGCAAAATGAACTTTTAAGCTTTTTAGATATAATCTACTGATGCTAATCTCTGAACACTGATGGACATAACTGGTTTCACAGATTCATCACCATGGATTATTTCCCTAAATGCAGGTTCACACAGGAGGTGCTGTGGCATTTTGTTTCCATTGATGGTGTGGAAAGATAAACTTCAAACCCTTGGGAAGATATCAGACTGAGGTAGCCATTGTTTGATTGATCCTAGAGACCAATCTCAAGGCCAGCAGCTAAAATTAGGTCACAACTGAAAGTGGACAGAATAAGATGCTTTGGTTATTTGGTTATTAAGCTCACCAGCCACCCTGGAGTTAGGGAAGTGGGGCCTGACTAATTTTTGTTTACCTAGTAACATTTTTCCTTAACTTTGATTAGACATGATTTAAAGTGAAAGATTGACACAGTCTTTCCAACAGCAGTTTAACATATTTCTTGTATTATTCGTGGTCCTTGATGGCCTGTTGTTCAGTGGAGCTATGTCTTTATGCCTCAAAGAATCATTTGTGTCTTTGCAGAGAACTTGCATAAATTATACTTACTCCCATAGAATCATCAGCAAATATTATGCATTCATTTTTTCATCTTTCTCTGTTTGAATACCAGTGTTGTTGGTGGCAAAGGTGGTAATAACTGGACTGGGGAGAAAAGACAGCTTCTGAATGGAGAAGAAAATTCAAAATTACATCTAAAAGCTTCTTTGCAGATTGTTTGAACATGAAAATAATTTCTCTTCCCAAGCTCAGTAATGCGGTTTGAAAAGAAAGTATCCAAAACAAAATAATTTGGCTTGTGGACACTGAAAAATCAGCCAGGCTTTTCAGGAATGCATCCAGCCTCCTTAGACAGTTTGGCAACTAGGAAATTCTATGGCTAGAGGTGAAAATCAGGGAAAATAAGCAATAATTAAAAGTGAAAATATTGTTTGCTCTTCACTAATGCTGGAAGGGAGATTTCAAATTAAAATAGGTTTTGAAAGTGTGTGGTGTAAATAAGAAATACAACTGTTTTAAAGAGAATAGAAGGAACTTAGTGATTTAGGGATACAGAGATGATTAAGGGATTAGATCATCTGATATATGAGAAAATGCTGAGAGAGCTGGAAGTTTTCACCCCAGAGAAAACAAGGCTCAGGATTATTTTATCCATTTGTATTAAAACCTCATGGGAGACAGTAGAGAGGATGGAGTCAGACTCTTGTAAGTGGTACTATCAAAGGACTAGAGGCAATGGATGGATGCTGATATGCAGAAAATTCTACTTAAACATAAGAAAAATATTATTTACTGTGAAAGAGATCAAAAACTGGAACAGATTACTTAGATAGGTTGTTGACTCTCAATCCTTGCAAATATTCAAAAGCCACTGGACAAATCTTTGAATAGCCCAAGTGCCCCTGTTTTGAGAATTCTGGGAAACTCAATTATTCACTGTCTTCATCTCAATTACTGGTAACAGGAATGACTGCTTATTACAGCTGAAAAAATTCCCATGTGCTAGTAGAACATGTAACCATGTCCATGACAGGGTTAATTTTTGCAGAAGCCAGGAGTATGTTCAGCTGGGACAGAAGGTGGGTCCATTGCCAGGCAGGGAAAAAGAGTCTCTTCCAGGGAGAAGGTGTCCCCTGGGGCTGCCAAAGCATTCAGTGGGAATCACCTGCCCCTTTCTTGTACCTTCTATCATTAGTATTGTTGCTGTTAGTGGTCATTTTCTTATCTCATTGCAGGTTCCAGTAAATTCTTATTTATGGTTCTTATCTCAGCCTATGATCTTTATTTACCTTTTGTACCTCCAATTCTCCTGTCCATCGAACCCCAAGGGGAGGGATAGGGGAAGGGGGGCAGTGAGAGATTGGCACACAGTTTAAGTGGGATCACTAAATTAGAGAAAACAGCTCCTAAACCACAACAAACCAAAAGAAAAGTGTTATCAAGTGCATTTTTCAGATAGAAAAAATGGCAACTGACAATTAGATAGCCATTACCTTAAATTTAGGCATTTAAACTTGATACTAAAATTTGGTCAGCTGAATAATTCTCTGTGCCCCTCTAGGGGTCCCTAGTCCCCAGCTAGGGACTTGATTCAGTTGGCTGAACAAAATCTTGTAACACATTTGAGATTCCCTGGGGTTTTAAGGTACTGGCAATATGCCACTTCCTACAGAAGACCTGAGTTCCTCCAGATTTTCATCTGGTCTACTTGTGATACCATAGATCATCTCAGATGATATTTCATGTCCGTATTCCTGCAGCTGAGGCACAGTGCTGATACCCACTGATTATGATCACAGCAAGGTGGAGGCACCTAGCACATGGGAAGATGTGAATGTGGACATACAACTTCATGGCTCCTAATCTGTGAGCTAGATCTGACACATGTCATGGATTCTAAAGGGAAGTAAATATCTTGTAAATCTGTGCTTAAACATCCTAATATGAGAAATAGTTCCTGAATCTTTAGTGTCTCTCAGTAAGACTGATTTTGTTAAGAGTTTTATTTCTACTTTATTGTAGGAATGTTACATAATTAAGATAGACCAAGAACTTGAGCTATAATTTCATACTCAGTAAACAAGATTATCCTGTGATTTTATCCAGCTAAACTCAGGACTATTCTCAGTATTCTTATATAAACTTTTCATTCCACTGGAGAACAAAACTGTTGAAAGTGATAAAAGTCATAAGCAGGGGGAAATCTATCATTGAGATAAGTCACTTCAAAATCCATTGCATCATGTGCAAATGTCTATTTGTCTTATCAGTTTGGAAGTGTAAGGGGATAATTAGGAAGAATGATCACATTCTAGATGGTAAAAAAATGCTTAATCATCTTCCTATTGTCATTATAATTTGCTCATGCATCAAGTTCTAGATGACAAATAAGCTACAGCTTAGGATGCAGTAGTTGCATATCATAAGGCATAAAAAAAGAGAAAAACATCAACAATATTCTCTTCAGTGAGTACAATTCAGCAGTAAATATAAAATAAACCTTTCTCATCATTTTGTATCGTAAACATTTCTCTGTCAAAAGATTTATAGTCTTCATTGCTATCATATCTGGAAACTTATCAATATTCTGTCCTTGTCTCTTTGGCTTCTCCTGGTCTCATACGAAAATTCTGCAGTTAAATGAAAAGAGAAGGATTAGGCAATTTTCCTCTGTTCAAGTCCACTATCTCTGCTGAATCAGCTAAATCACTCTCCCAAAGGTAATCCTTACTTGTAATCCTGACTTCACAGAGCAGGGAGCTTTTTCTTGGTGATTAGTTGAGCTTTGAAAAAAGCAGAAATTTCCACCACTGAAAAAGATATCCTTTGGAACTAGGAGGTACTCAAAAATTGTACATAATGAAGGCTACACATTAATCAATATAGCTAATTAACTTCTTTTACAATCAAATTGAAACATTTTTACTAAGGTCAAACTGCTATAAAGCAGTTTGCCAGATGTCTTGCCACTCCTGTTGATTTCAGATGTAAACATACTGCAATTTTCATTTAAATGGGAAAATAATTCTTTGATTCTGTGCATTTACAGCTATCCTCTTTAAAAGCCTTTGCAACTTCTGACATGTGGAATTTATCACAGGCCAGCAGGAGAGAGAGAATTTCACGGAAACCTTTTGTTAAAGCACTGCAGAGCAAAGCACTCAATGAAGAGAGTTGTGCATCTTGCACATCTTAGCAAAGTTCACAGCACAGGCTGAGTGACAGGGAGATGCCTTTTTAGCCTCATCCACAACAGCCATTTTACTGAGATGCTGAGCCCACACTGAAAATTGTCAAACAAAATGTATTAACTCCATGTATCAGGAGAATCTCTCTTGCTTACGTAAGGGGTTGCTTAGTGGTAATGGACTGTTGTCTCCCTACACACACCGTGCCCAAATTAGTTCCAAGGTAGGGAGTGCATAGTGTTGCATAATTCTTGGAAGAGATTACGAAGGGAACTCTAATTCTAGATGTAGGAGGAATAGCAAAAAAATACTTCTGGTCTTTCAGGTCTGAGTTCTTCATGCTGGACACACCAATCAAAAGTAGGAATGGGCAGTTCATGCAGTCCTGAACACTGCTACAGTGATACTTATTTCTTTAGCTTTCCACACATCAAGACAAGAAGGGCAAGAAGGGAGAAGACCAGCTATACATAACTGATTTGGGATTAATGAAATTGCCATCTGGTGTATTCTGTGTGAAAGAGCAGGCAAAGAATACAGGATTGCTACAGATAAAATCTGCCATGGCTAAAGGGCTTCTTAGCCCTGTAATAGGTGTACAAAGTCATTATGGACTCTGGGTACAGGATCTGAAATATGAAAACATACTTCAGGGTGGATAGAAACCAAACCTCTGAAATGTTTTTTAAAAGATGGTAAGTTAAGGGATTTTTTTTCATATTAAGATTGTGTTAAATTGTGTTAAATGCTATTTAATAAACTACCAAATTTAAAAATTGCAAATCTTTTTTCCTTAAGGACATGTAACTGAAGAAGCATTTAACTCTGCTAAAAGCTATGTTCACAACTGTTGCAACCACATTCACATATTTAGTATCTAAGGATGCAAAACAGTATGTTAGAGACCTGGGAGCTTTTGGCATGCACAAATGCAATCATGAAAATGCACATGCCCTTTTACAAAACACTTGGCCCCCATATAAAAAAATACAGTAATCATCTAATCTAATCACAAACTTCATGTAAAGAGCACTGCCACTTTCTTTCCATGATTCACTAAAGGTACTAAGTTTTTGCAAAGTTATTACAGGGAAACTGTGCACTGTTCAAGAGGAGAACTGAACATACATCTCTTTACTTAAAAGTAAACAGGACATGTCTGAGGCCTTTTAGCAGGGTATTTATCTAGAGCTTAGTTTAAATTTAAATCATAGGAAATCTTACCCAAGGAAAGATAGAAGGAGTGATCATTTTATGACAGGTTTTTCTAATTCTTTCTGAAATAAATACCTCAATATTCTTTTTACTTAAGATTCTAATTTGATTAAGCTTTTTCCAAAAACATTAGATATAAAATCATTACTGTTTTGCTCAGATACATTACTGTCCACTAAGTGCTGTGCAATTTGATCAGTGGGTCATATACCAACTAATGTCTTCAAAGCAACAGGAATTTAAGGAATTTAATTTAAGGAATTAGTTGACTGTTCTATTTGATGGTTCATGCTACTTGGGCAAAATGTTAAATAAAAATTTGCATTAATTGTTCACATTCACAAAGTCTTAAAATATTTCCATTATAGCTCTAAGAAGACAGCAACAACAATAGAGGAGAATAGCAGGTCTTTTTTGCTTATGAACAAGACATTGAGGATTAGCAACTAAGTGTTCTCATTGATGTTCAAGCTGGAATTTGCGAAAAAGAAAAGGGTTTGATGGAGCCACAGTTTTCATCTGGAAAGTTTATTTTAAAAATAAAGTTTACTGTGTTATCAATGGGAACACCAACTTCTCCACAAGAAAGTTTAAATGCTCTACAGGGAAAAATCATGTAACAAACTTCTAAGGGAAAATTTCTTCCAAGCTTGAGAAGTTGTCTCTCATTAATTTAATCTGCAAATTAGAGTAGTACCAAACCTGGCTCTTGAAGCATACTGCCAGACAAAACAACAACAACAACACCAACACCATATTGGATGTCTTCATTATGAAGCATTTATGAACAGTTTTAATTTCCCTTGGGCTTGAAGAAAGGACAATCAGAACTGCCAAAAATGTGAACTAGGAGTCATTGTGGCAGGATTATGGGCTGTTTTGTTTCCAGTTACTGCCTGGCACATTTTCAGCTACTCCTGTGCTTTACTATGTTTTCCCCTCTGTGCATCAGAATGAGGAATGGAGCAGCACTTTCATTCATGATCAATGCCACTCATACTACAAATGCACAAGATTTAAGAGACTCTGGTATTCCACAGAGTGACATAAATAGTGCATTAAAGAGAGCATGGTAGCTCCCATTAAACCCTTATAAGTCTAGATTTAAAGTTGCTTGATATGCTCCATTATAAGACCATATCTCAAGTTAATTATAATTTTTCCAGTTCTTAACCACTGAGTTGCAAATTTTCCCTGCTGAGTGTTTGTTTCAGTAAAAAAAAAAAATTAAATTCATGAATACATTAAATATTTTTTAATGTAGAAAAATACAGAATTTTTTCCTATGTTAAAACATTTTCTAAACTGTCTGAGTAGCTGAGGGTGATTCATGTTTGTAATTTGGTGAGGCAAGTCAGAAATTGTTTCTTATCCCATTTACAAGAAAATCTGCCTTTTTCACAAGTTTCAACAGTGAGGGCAGCCTAGAAGAAACAGTTCTTTCCTCCTCTTTACTGTCATTTCTGGCCACTACCCATACTCTAAGCAGGTTGTGGACACTACAACATAGGAGTAGGACAGGGAACTGATGGGTCCTGGATGAACAGGAAAATTAAGTAGGTTCGGATCAAATGAGTTCAGAATGTAGAACGTGGAAATAAAGCCAAAAAACTTATGGAAGCAGGATAACAAATAGGATGAAAAAAGTAATGAAAAACCTTAATGCAAGAGAAAGAAACTGGAAATTGGTGGACTGTCTTATTGCTGAGATGGGCTGGCAGGGAAGGGAAAGAAGACACTCAATTTATTATCTAATTTAGCATCCAGAGGAGGGAAAGAGTTAGCTGCACAAGGGAACTATGAGGAGAAATAAGGAAATTGAGTAGGAAAGAGAAAGACAGTGCAGACGTATGTTCCAAGCATGCATTCTCTTTTCTGGTCCTTGTGATAACACCTGGGTTCCTAGTTTTTCCTCACAACCACACTCTTATGCCAGGGTCAGGAGTGCATCATGTAGCAGGTACAGTTCAGGGGCCTGCTGGGAAAGAGACCTATTCCATTGTGTCCCATCCCATCACCAAGCAAATCTGAGAAGAGTTTGGCTTTAAACTCTGTACAGAGAAAATGTTGGATAAGAATTTAACATTCCATCCCTCTAAATCTTTTTTAAAAGAATAATAATTGTGTCTCACAGACCTTTAAAATAAAATCTCCCTGACTAGACCCATGGCCTTTATTCAGTGGTCTCAATGTCTCAAGACTTGTCTTGTCACTATCTACCTTGTTTTATGTTAAGAATGTGTAAGATTCATATTTCTGATTAGCTCAAAAGTAACCTAAGTTCTGTTACAAGGTTATATGCATATAAATTAGAAGAGATTATTCCTTTCCAATGTCTCCATATACTCTGGTGAACAAAACAGGCCCTTTGTTAACCCCAACAAAGTGCAACTCTTTTCTCTTTCCTACCATACAGTGATGTCCACAGTGAGAACAGTCTTGTGTCCTTGAGAAACTGGATATTCGGAGCCAAGTCAAGCCCATGGCTTATTTTATGTTTATAAAAGTACTGAGTTTTATGTTTGGATTCTGCTAAGTTATAAGCACAGTCATAGCCAACAATTGCACATGACTGGCACTGAGGGGCAACAAGCTCACCCAGATTCTTCTAGAAGGATGTTTCCAGTTTCAAAGGAATAAATAGGTATGTTTCACATAGGAGTCATGTATCCTTCAAGGGAAATAGAAAGTTATGGGTAGGAACTGGACAAAACACACTGCATTTAGGAGTGACCATCTCATATACAGCTGCCATGCTTAGTTTTCATCCATGAAAAAGAGAATAGCATCACTTCTCTCTGCACAAATACACAGAAGTAGACTTATTGATGTCTAGAAAACAGCAATATTCCATTGATAACAAAACAGGGAGCTCTAGAGGGAATTTTGAGAGGTGTGAAAAAAATGAGAGGTCAGACATTGAAGAAAACAACATACTGAATAGCTGCTCAGTAAGTGAGCAGAGACTGAGATTGGGATCTCATGAAACATAATGTGTTCCTATAATTGAGGATGATATAATGTGCACACAGAGAAAGAGCAGTAAAAAGATGCAAGACAACCTTATTTCCTGCATTTCCTAACTTTTGGGTCTTTCCTGGCTTCTATTCTTCTTCTTAACAGGCTTCTAACACACTTTTTATGTGGATTACTCTCTGCTAATCCAACACTTTCTTAAACTCAAAGAACTAGAGCCAGAGCTATAAACCACCTGCAATCATTGCAAAGCAGATTGCTGCCAAGAAACCTGTACCAAAGTGTGTCCTACCCCAATGCAGGCCTGCATCAGCTGTAAGGCTGCATGACTATAGAAAGACACTAATAAGCAAATAACACTTCATGCTGCCTCCAAAGCCTGCAGTCCACCACCATCCCATCGAAACCTCATTAATATGTCAACATTGAACCACTACTATGAGACCTTTCATGAAACCACTAATAGCACTACTTGCTCAGTCTTTTAGGGTCACCAGCAAAGAAAGGGTCAGCCAAGTATATCAAAAGGATTTTTCTAAGATGCTCTAAGATCTAGGCTGTTCCTCTGTTCCTCATTAAATATCAAATAATTATCACAATCAAGTCATGCAAAGACACCAAATTTCCCTTTTACAGTCATGTGAACTTTTTATTAAGCATTCCCACAGAGAAATAAAATAACAAAGGGTTTTTTCTGGTTTTTATTAATAGCCTCACTTAATTTCTAACTTACTGTATATTATACATCATTATTAATTTAATATAAAACTGAATATAAATTCGAAGACTAATAAATATATACATAGAAGAAGGCTACCCAAGTAATTTCTTCACACAGTTTCACAATGCTAGATGATGATCTTTGGCTGATGGATGATCTGTGTTGACATAGACAAAAAAATTCACATCAACATTTCCTTCACATCCCCCATATCCAAAAGCTCAGAGAAGTCTAGGATTGATTGGATAGCATATAAATCTGCTTGTAAGTAGTTAGCTAACTTCAAATATGTTTTTATCCAGGTTATTCAGACTGGTTTAGAGCTCACTCCTTGAGAAGTTTCCTACTTGCAAAGCTTTATCTGTGCAAACAAACTTCATCAACACAGCGAGAATGCAATTTCTTCCTTAGCCAAATTTCCCTTTACTAGAAACACTCTAAATTTTTATGTCATGCAGGGAATAATTCACTTTCTCTAAATTTTGGTAATTAAGAGTTAAAAACCCCAGCTTGTCACCTTAAGCTAGTCCCTGGGAAGATGCTGGCCCTTTGAAGATTGCATGTGACTTACACATCAATGCAGGGTATTTCACAAACATATTGTAGGCATCTGTAGGGCAACAAATAATATAATGAAACATAGAGCAGCCACAGGGGATCAGCCCAAAAGCATGGGTAATCCAACATCCTGCCTGAAAAAGTGGCCAAAATCAGAGATCTAAGGAAGAGTACAAGAAAACAGGAATGACTCTTGATCTAAGTAATCTTCAAGCCTCTAGTTACCAAGGCCTCAATGACTTCCTGATGTTTATGTGTTTCATAATATACATTTAATAATATGTATTTAATAATTCCTTTTAATTTTTTCCCTATGAAATGCACCAGACTCCTGTTGAATTTGTGTAAGCTTTTAGGACACCCAAATCATGTGGAAAGGATTTCCACATCTTAGCTAGACACTGAAAAAACACTTCCATTTGTTCACTCAGAGTTTGTCTCCTCCTAGTTTAATGTAACAACTTTGAGTTCTTGTGTTGGAAGGGAAGGTGGTGCTGGTACAGATTCTTTATGCTACTCTTGGTTTCACAGATCTCTATCATATTGCACATGAATTTGTTCTGCTAAATCTCAAAAACCAGAAAATGAAGATTACTGTATTAACACATATACTAAGCTTGAATCATGCTTGTTAGCAGGATTTGTGAGCTCAAATGCATTAACTCTCCAGAATGACCCAAATAAGCCCTCAGATAGTCACAAATACCAAAGTGTATTTAAGCAAAAGTATAGTCCCAGACTTTGGGGGAAAATTAAGATTGATAATGAGATAAAAAATAAACAACACTCTTTGAAGAAAGGATTTTAATTTCTTTTTTACAGTGAAGTATTTTTAATATCTACAAACAGCTTCCTCTACTGAGATCTAGGAGCCAGGTCACATTACTCCTAAATCTGTACATTCAAGACAGGAGAATAATTTTTTTAGTTGTCAATATTTTAATGGTCTTTTTCTGATAATTTGATCATAAGAGGACACATGATTGTAAACACTGAACATTAGAAATGTCCTTATGTGAAACTTTTCTCAGTGAGACAAAGGAAGCACACTCGAGCTTTCAATATCCATTGTGAAAGATGCATCAAGTGAGGCCTAGGAGACTGAAGGCTTGCTAAAGGAGGGAAAATGTGACTGCTTTTGCTGCCAGTAGTAGCAGTTGATGTGGCATATGCTCTTATACCATGCAACTTGATCAGAAAAAAGCACAGAGGGCTGAATTTGCACCCTTGGCAGATGCCACTGTTTTCAACTGCCAGAACAATTTTTGGCAATCCAAGTGTAAATTAGATTTGCCTTGGAGTTGCTGTAATTTAGGCCAACCCCACCACCAAGCCAGAGTGCAAAACAACAAAACACAAAGGTGGCCTGAAACCACATTTGTTCTCACTCATTCATAATGTCTGTATCTCAGCTTGAGCTAAAATCAAGCCCCCAGCCTGTGGAGAAGGGGAGACAAGGGTATTCACTACCAGATCCAGCCTGCTCATTTCAAATCCCAAAACCAAGGCTGTTCTTTGCCAGTTAACACCTTTCCTGTCCATTCTGCACACTCATTAGCTATCATAACAATAATTAGGATAAGACTAAGACATATAAAATATTGTGAAACTGAGAACTCATTCTTCCAAGAATCATGGCCCTTCTTAAGACACAGGAATGCAGTAGTTCTGGTCATTCATGGCTGATTTAACATACATCTGGAAGAACAAGGCTTCCTGGAAAATCTATCTTTCACCAAAAAAAAACCCTAGCAAACCACTCTTCTTTCACTCAGTGAGAAGAGTGGGATGCTTGATTCCACTGAGACCAAAATGTCTCACGTGGAGCACAGACAACCTGAGAAGTTTTATGGTTACTTTGCTCTCACTTATCACAATGAGCCTTATGAGTCTTATTCTATAGAGGCACTTGTAGATAATTTTGCAAGCTTTCACATTCCGTCAACATGGAAAAAGCCAAATAAAATATGTCTGTTTCAGGTAATAGTCTTAAATTAGAGGAGTCATAACAGACTCTAAGAAGCAGTGTGAATTGAGTTCTTCATTCAAGTAAAACAGCTACAGGGTGACCTGATTCACAACAGATCCTGGTCTCTTACGGCAGAGGAATATGTAATTATAAAAAAAATCTGGAAGTAGCAAGGATTGAATTACGTTGCCAGGGCAGCTTGTTTCTAAAGGGCTTATTACAGGCATTAACCGCAAACCTGTGATTTTTCTTTTTTCACATGAATTGATGTCATAATGAGGTTTAAATGGAGACTCAGTGTCTACTTTGCCTCCCAAAGGAGAGGGGTTCCCCCTCTAGCCTGGGCACAGTGCCTCCTTCTGCTGTGCTACTTAATGCAAATGTAAACAAAAATGAGAGTCAAACCATGAGAGCTGAATTCATTTCCAACTGGCTGTCATAGGTTTTCACTTTGGTCTTCTCATGGTTCACAAGGGTCCCTTTCAAGTCTGGTTTGTACAGAAGATGCTTATATGATAAAAGGGTCAAACCTAAAGCAGAAATACGGTACTGATTTTGAGGTGGAAACAAATCTGCTTATAGAAGCAATCCATGTGGAACACTGATTGTAGAAATCTTTAACACTTCAGTTATTGGAGCAGCTGAGAATAAAGCAGGAAATCTCAAATGAACAGCTATTTTTTCTACCAGCCCTGAAAACTAATGTTTTAGTATAAATCTACCCTTTCCAACACATATTGCATCCCCTCAGGGCTAGCTCCTGTGTAGGCAGATTAAGTGGTTGCCTATGGCAGCAAAATGTTAGGCATGGCAAAATGCTTAGAGACTGCCTTTTGTGTGACCGTAAGCTGGGCGAAGCTGACATTTTCCAGTGTTTTGAGGGCTACAAAAACCCTTCAGACACCACCAGCTTCCCCAGTACTTCCATATAAAAGTCAGCAATAAAAAAAGGCCGGTTCCACATAAAGGAAATCAGTTTGGTAAATTACTAATCAGTGGTAGAGAATAGCAAAAGCCTGCACCTTTTAACTAATAGATAAGAAGAATATAGAGAAACATGATGCTGTAGCATACTTATTAGTGTGTTTTGTGCTCTAACCTTCAACAGAGTCAGAACCATGTCATTTGTGTGTCAATATATTGAGAGCTACAGGGTCATCATCTTGAACTTTTAGCCATGGAATATTCAAGCAGCTGCTGGGTATTTGAGAAAGCACTTGCCAGTCCCAAAGTGGAATGAACAAAAGTATATGTATGTTTATGCATGCTTAGAATCTGACCACAGAGACTTCTACTTACTACACTTCCTGTAAAAGAAAATTGAGTGACTATTAATGACACATTAAAATACTATACTAGTAGAGCAAATGTTTAACACAGAGAAAGAACAGCCACAGATGAGAATGCAGCAACAGGACAGTTTCCAGTGCCAGATCTGTTTCTCAGAACACATTTCACCATTGCTCTTTCTTCTTGGTTAATACCTTCCTTCAGAGCTGGTGGTGTGCTGAATCAGACTAAAACATGAGCCTTCAGTACTGTACCATACTCACCACTCCTTACACAGCAGATATTTCTACACAAGTACATACCATCTATGTTGGCCATGACTTTTATTCAGTAATTATTAAGACATGGGCTGCATCAGGCAGAACGAGTTACCAGAAGGGTGCTTCAGCTATGCCATTTAAGACATGTGGGACATTCTTGCCTGCCAAATATAAATGCAAGGTGTAATTGACTGTCATGAATCAGATATGCAGGTAGTATCACTGCTGAGACTGTAGTTGCTGTCAGCATGTTCATGCTAATTCTCTGGGAATAGCTGATTGCCATGGCACAGATACTCATGGCAGCACAGGGCTCCATGCAGGGCCACTGTGTGTACTCACTCCAGCTGCAGAATGCACCCTTTGTCACTACACCAGGAGCTTACCCTGGCCAGCTGCACTGAGCTGATGAGTCCATCACACACTGCATGGCCTAAACTACAGAAATGCACCCAGTCTAGAAGCTATCCAGCTTCTAGAGTTCCTAAGAACTTTCCTTCTGGCTAAAGTAATTAAATGCCCTGTGACTTTATAGGGGTCTTGAGGCTGCAAGAAGTCACTGATGTAATGAGCCATAGGCAGAGCTGCCCAGTTTGATCTAGGAGATGCCCCTAGGACAGGAATAGGGCGCTTTAAGAGAAGACAGGAGTGAAATTCTAAACACCGCCTGCAACAATCTCCTTGGAAAGTAAATATCATGTGCTGGCCTCTTCCAAATTAGTATCCAGGCCTCTTGAACTGGTGAGTTAAATGACAGACCGATTGCAACCACAGGAATTGAGGGGTAGATTGGTACTGAAGACATACCTGGGTGTAAAGAGCAAGGAATCAGAGCAAAGAGCTTGGAAATTGCAAAGGATAGAAAGGCAGATTGGCATTTGTGGGCTGGCTTTCTTCTACTTTCGAAATATTTTGCTTCTATATCCTAGCATTTTCTGTATGAAGTTATGAATTCTTATTTCAGATTTCTTTTTTTACTCTACAAATGGCAGAAAGCTAAAACAAGGTTGAAAAGAGTTAAATAATTCCTATCAATAAAAAATGTACTTCAGCTAAAATGAAAGATTTCAGATCCTCTGAATTTATTATTGTAGATACTTTCCAAAAGAATCTGTTAATTTGTGTTTCAACTCACTGTGGTCGGAAATACATTTTTGCTACTGATTAATCTAATGGACTTAAATATTCTCTAATTCTGAGGAGTCCCAGACAGTATTTTGAATCTATAGAATCTATAGACACTGCTGTGAATGCACCTTTTTGGAAGTAAACAGAACCTTTACTGAATGTTATTAGCCTTCTATCCATAAAAATTATCCACCACAGATAGAAATTTCATCTATAAAAAGTATTGAGTGAATAGCTTTTTGACCCAAATTTTATGCATCAAGTTCAAATTCACAGAATTGATTTATATTTAATTTATCTCACCCTGTTCTCAGGATCCAGATCACATATGTAGGGCACTTTAATTCCTCTCCTTTCTCTGAATCTGAGCTCCCCCCAGGAACAGTTCCTTTGCACTAATTATGCATCTCCAGGGTACACAATTCAAACAAGAGCTACCTTGTACTAACACAGGGTTGATTTGCTTGTGCTCACGAAAGCAAGGAGAGTGCTTTTCAGGATGGGAGCAGGGGAGGCAAGTGGGGGATGCTCTAGGTTTTTAATTAAGTATTCTTGCAATAATGTTCTGGAGTTGCTGAATGGCTGCAGATTTTCTTCTTCCATCGTAATAGACCTGAAATGTCATTCATTTATGAAAAGAGAAGTTTTATTTCAAACATAAATTCTGTGAAAGGGTTGTCTTGAGGGATACTGTATTATTTATGGTTGAAAAATATCACTTTCCTCTGTTTTTCCTCTACATTTTTTCCTCACCCACAGCATACTGTGTTTTTTAGGACTCAGTTCTTACTTTCTACTCATGCATAAACATTCGCAGAACTATGGCCTTCAGTCCTGATCCTGCAAAGTTTCAGTCTGTTCATAAGTCAGTAGATATAAAGTTGCTACTGTCAAGAACATAATTTCAAAACCCTCTGAAATGCTAGATTAAGGACTGTATTTTATGATTTTTCTAAAGCATCTCTCAGAAATACATCAGAGTACTTGAAAGTAATTCCTGCTATAGGTTATTTTTTGCATTTATAAAAGTTCATTGCCTCTGTACAGCATCCCATCATTCTCCTGTTCTTTTAAACAGTCATTAAATCACTTCAGAGATGGATGAAAAATTTACTTCTCCTGAATTCTAGTAGGAACCCTGAAAAGTATGTTGGTTTTCTGCCACTTTTTATTTACTAAATCCCTGTGTTTCTCCCTTTAATCTTCATTGCTAGAAACCTACAGATTTATGTTAGACTGGATGACAATATCTTCTATATAAATGAAACTACTTTTTTGAAACTACTTTTTTTTTTTTTTTAATCTGAACCAAATACACTATTCTTTCATTTATTCAAAGGTTTTTACTTCCATTCATAGAGAGGTTATTTTGGGAGCCTAATGAAAAAGTTGAGTTGAGAATGACAGTGGCTGGTGAGACTGGCCAAGGACAGGCAGAACTGGAATGAATGCATGAGGACCTGGATGGTCAGAGATGAACCCTAAGGAAGGCTGTGGTAACTCAGATTATCAGTAAAATCACAAGCAGCAGTCAAGCACAAATTATCTGCCAGATCAGAGAAAGATGAATAAACTTCAGCAACCAATTGTACCTGTGTTGGCTTTCTACTTCCATCTTCCAGTCATCTTTTTGATCACACACATAATTGCTTCAGCTAAGGTAGGAAAGCAGGAAAGCAGGATCCTGGTGGGGAAATCATTTTCAAGTTTAATTTGACTAACAGTCCCCTCTGCTTCCCTTCAATGGCTTAAAAATGTATTTCAGCACCATTGCACAGATATCGGAAGAATAACACTCCAAGATAATCTGTCACTCTTCCAGAGAACTATCTGCTCAATTCCTGGCAAATAATTGCATTTGCAAGTGCATCAAGAAGGAAAGAGTGTCATTGATTTTTAGGTGTTGACCACCCATCTTCAGAAACTTCCACCATAAGCAGAGTACTACCTAAAAGGCAAGATCAGCAGAGGCAGGGTCATCAAGCAGTGAACAATAACAGTAAAGCATTTTTTTATCATTACAAAGGCCATCAGTACAACAGAGAACCACTCTTGTAAAATGAGAACAGAGAAATGGCAGAACATATGATGATCATCCCATAAACTAAGGAAATACCAGAGTAGTGATGTGTGTGACTTCTCAGTGCGTGTGACCCACAAGTACCATGGACCAAGAGATATATATTGCCTCATATGGCATATATCTCTCTTACAAGAGATAAATATTGCCTCCTAATTCACAGCATAGATGCCAGTATTCCTACCTCAAATCTCTGTTGGTAGAAGGGGAATATTTCAGGAGCTGTCTCGCATGTCAGGAGCTGTCATCTTCTAGAATGAAAAAGTCTTGTCTTCTTCTCAATGCTAAATCGAGCACCTTAGGATGTTCTGTTGCATTGCCAAATGCACTCAGCAAAGACCTCATGAAACTACCTTTTCACCTCAGTGTTCCCCATTCACTGGTGCTCCTTCCATATTTTCAGAATGACACCTTACACAGGCATTGCTTTTCTCATGGTTGCAGGTGTTCCATGTCAGGAACACGTGCTTTTCAACCTTAATTGTGTTGTTTCACAAGCAGAGGAACAAAAGCCTAGCAGGATATCTGGTTCTTCTCTTGCTCTTTCTCCCAGCTTTTATCCTCTGGCACGGTATGCTTTCCCTGAAAAGGAGGCAATGCTTCTCCCAGCAGAGCCTGTTCAAATCCAATTTCATCACCTGATCCTGCTGGAAACAGGGACTTTCACAGGCCTTGCCAACCATGAGCTCACATGGCATAGCACTGACTCCTGGAGCTTGGATCAAAGATGTGGAGAACTGCCAGCCAGGGTGTGCTGTGGACAGCAGTGTAAGGCAGATGCAAAGGCATCTCCTCATGCTCCAGGGAGCACTTTCAAAGATGGGGCTGACTGTGGACATGGAAGGTCTGCCCTAGAGCTGCATGCAAGCACAGAGCTGTGGGGCCCTGGCACACCGATCACAAGGGCCCCCTCTGCAGCTGGGGACATCTGCTGCAGTCATGGGTCCAGGGCACGTGTGCAGCCTCCCAGGGACACAGCAACCCAGGGAGCTGGAGCTGGGAAGTGGCTCAGTCTGGCACTTTGGGCAGCCGTAGTACCAGCCAGCATAAATACCACATCAGGCTCTCTGGCTGATTCAACAGAAGTACACCCCTGTACAAACATATGCTCACACCTGACCTAAGCCTGTGGTCATGAATGTCCAGTCTAGACTTAACCATGATGGGACCACGATTTCAGTCATTCTCTACAGATTGCCAGATGCAGGTGTAGTGGGTTTGTTTTCTTTCTCCTTTTTCCCTATAAGCCCAACATGACAGGACTCATCCAAGTACATTTCCAAGGGCATCTGTATAAATAGGCTTCCTGAACACAGCACAAAGAACTGTACAGTAGGTTACTTGAAACATATTGCAATCCAGTATGGCATAGCTTTTAACACATTAAAAAAAAAAAAAAGAAAAAGTGGAGTAAAATAAGCATGTAGAAAACATGAACAGACTCTTCAGATCCTAGTTTACTAGGATCCCTTGAAACTAATTGAAACCCTTGAAGCTAATCTCCAGTGTCTGCATCCTAATACTGTTTATAGCACTTAAAGTTTGTTAGATTCTTCTCTGATTATTTAAGGACTAATCAAAATTCTATGTTTGCTCTGGCATATTTTGCATTTTCCTCTGATGACTAATGACATTCCAAACAAGTCTGAGTACAGACATTTTTCTGTGACTTTTTTCCTCCTTTAAGATGGATTATGCTGTCATCAGCAGGTGTGAGGAAAACACAGAAGCCCAAGTACTGAGTATAACAAGAAAGCAAGAACTGCATTTAAATTAATATGAAATGCAAAGACAGTATCTCACACCTAAGCAGGATTTTGGAGTGCTGGAGCATCTTGGTCCCTCACCAGGAAAGGATAACTGATGCCCAGACTGAGGATTGTCTCTCCTGGCCTAATACATACCAGTACATATTTCTCATTCTTTGAGAACTATTCATATCAGTTACATGAATATATAGAGATATGCCTTCTATGTAGCTAAAGTTCTTTTGTGTATAAATATATGTTTATAACATGTATGTATAAAACAACATCAGAACTGTATTATACTAGTTCCAATCCTAGAGTTACAGAACAAAAAGCATCTGTGCTTTAATAATGCTTACTGTCAGCATCTCCCTTGTCTGTTTCCACAGCTCACACTGGGTTCCATCTGCACTAAGACAATGCAGCATAAACATCCTCCACAAGCCCCTGCTGCACATGAGCTACAGTAGCTGCTGTCTCAGATGATGCTCCTTTCATCATGATTTATACTCATTCTACCTCTTACCTGTCACATTTTACTTTGACCCACTGATTTTTAATGAATTTAGGAAGACAAATAATGAGTGACCTACTTTCTAAGCAGATGGTGTTTCACCTAAGCAGGAGTTCCTGAGCCCCACCATCCTGTGTTTAGCACTGGTGTCTTAGATGAGTCTGTTCCACGCTGCCCACCCTGCCAGGGGTGTTCTGACCATGGGGCTCCTCTGTCACATGTGGCAGAGCAGGAGAAAGGGTGAAGTCAGGGGTAGTCATTAACTGGTTATTATTAGCTAATGATACTTAATTCATTCACTACGACAGAGACAGCCTCCCTACTTTTATTACGTGTGTCTAATTCACCAAGGCAGAAAAGGGGATTATGTAAATTGAAAGCTGATTTACCTTGGAGAGGGATCTCACCTGCTGCCCACGGGGCAGGAGCCAGGACAAGCCACAGGTGGGCAGGTGGGCATTCAGGTGGGCAGTCAGGTGGGCAGACAGAAAGGCAGGTAGATGAGGAAATAGGAGGGCAGGCAGCAGCCTGGGAGCATGCAAGGCCCTCACTGACTCATAGCTCTTTCCTGGCTACCAGCCAGCTCATCCAGCAGCTTTTACTGTTTTCCCCAAGTGCTCCATCCAGAACCCACAACACACCTCTCTTCCTCATCCCCTCTGGGTGGCAGAGCCAGGGCTCTCACTGGGAAAATGCCCCTGCCCTGAAGGAGCCACTCTCAGACATGCCTCTCCATCCCTGGCTCAGCCTCCATCCCTGGCTCAGCCCAGCTCCTCTCACCCCTGCAATCCCCAGGCTCTCCGTGGCAGGGCAGGCATGTCCTGTCTGCTGCCAACACATCCCTGGAGCTCAGTGCAATCCCACTTCTCCCCATCCCTCCCCATGCCCTCCAACCCAGGTCACATCCTCTGACCGACACTCTGGGCTGACGATGGCACACAGCAGCCTGAGGACAGGATTGTTTTCAACCATAGCTGAAGTAGCACCCACAAAGAGGTGTATCAGGTGTATTCCTTTGTCACCATGCAATGTCCACATTTTCTCATGTATTTCCACACAAATAAGAGTTCCACAACACTCTGAAGCAGATTTACATTGATGCCCTTTACCAGTGCTTTGCAACTAGAAAAAGGATTGAAAGTAACTGTTCACTGCCAAAGTGATACAGGGGATGCTTATGGAAAATGAAAATCAGGGGCTCTTACATTTTGTTTTTTAATCAAAGCCTTGCAATTCACCATTTGAAGTATTCTTATAACTATCAAAATATATTCCAGGTGCTTTACACCATAAATGTTGATCATTATGTAAGTACTACAAAGTTTATAACAATTATGCCTGCAGTTCCATCATCTGGGATGTGAAAAATATGCCTGTGAGGCTCACACACAAAGAATGCAAGCACATCACAAAAAGCCACATTCCAGGAGAAATCAGAAGCTTTATGTAAATTCTTTCAAGTTATGAAAAATGTTTAGACTGTTGTACTGCAATAGGAACAAATAAATGCAATATCATTAGAGTCACAAATCATTTTTATGTTCTTTTTCTGTTTATGCTATAAACCCTGAATATTTAAGGACTGCAAGCCAAATATGAAATAATTCTTAGAAACAGTAGGAAAAATAAAATGGGGAGGAAATAAGGTTTCATAAAATATGAAGAAAATTCAGAGAGGATTTACACAAAGGAGCTGGTGTGTTTTTTCTAGCCCTTGTACAATGTACACATTGTAGTCAGATTCCACAGTTTAACAAGTTTCACCATTCCTAGTATTTCTTTTTATGGCTTGGATTTTCAAACAAGTTATTACATGAGAATTGCTTTTTCTAAAGAAAAAATTATTTTTCTAGTCCTTTAAAATGACAAAAATTTCCCAAAAGAATAAACAAATGAAAAGAAAGAAGACCTGTGTAAATTTTAAACAATTTGCATTTTGTGCAGATGCACTCCTGCACTGACTGCTGTGCAAACCCATGCTGTTATATTTGTCACTTCAGCCCATGGTTAGCTCAGCCAAGGGGCACAGTACAAGAAAGTGTAAATTATATTGATGTGGGCTCTTTTACCAAGTCTGTCAGACTGACTTGCACCTAATTACCAATGTGTGGCTCACACCATTTCATAGCACCTCTTGTCTAGTGTTGCAGTTTCCCAAGCAGAATTCCTTCCCAAGCCAGAATGAGAAGGAAGGAAATGATCCTCTAAGGAATGTACCCACACAAAAGACAGTGCAAAACTGGGGTCTCAGTTCATTAACATTTTGTATTGCTAAATTTCCCATTTATTTTCCTTTGATTTTGGTGAAAGCTTATTACAAAAGTAATGAATCACAAAGAAAAATAATATTATTACAATTACAGTTCCATTCTTATCTGATGCTACTCTGAATTTAGAAGAGTCCTGTAGAGCATGGGCTCTTTTTAAGTTTTGCTGAGATCAGTGTGTGTCCAAGAATCTATTCCCATTTTCCACTCACTTCAGAGATACAATCCTAAAGAAACTGCATAAGTCGAGATTTTGCAAGGGAGCTCTTCACATTTGCAGTCATTTCCTTAATATATTTAGGCTCTCAATTTAGACTTTCTAAAACCTACTGGAATTCCACTGCTTGAGGATTTTTTTCTGAATTTAATAATTAACAACAAAAAAAGTGTTTGACTGACCCACAGTAAACTAATCACAATGCTGATGGGTTCATGATGTGCTTATAAGTGGAAGCTGAGTTTAAATCTAAGCTCAGATTCAATAAATAAACTTGATATGCCAGGATCTTGAAGCAAGATTTGTATGCAATCTTTAATATACATTCATTTCTGAAACAGGGGCAAATGATATTTTTAATACAATGCTTCAGTGAGGAATCTTGGAAATGCTGTCTTGCTAATCCTTAATTTCCATGTATACTACTGCAGATTTTCTGAATACATTTCTGACTTCTGAAATGTTTGGTTTAAAATTTACTTAATTTTATCATTAAGTTCACTTCAATAATGCTGAGCAGGGAAATAGCTTTATATGATAGCTGCCTTAACCATGCACATTTAATTACTTCACTTCCACTGCATCTACTAACCATACTACACTTCAACCTCCTTAGGGCATACTCTGTTATTTTCTTCTCATGTTTCTCATCTCTTTCAGATCCCTTTAGACTTATTTTTCTCTTTTCTAATGTTTACAGCACTGTCCAATCTAGGATCACCTGTAATTTTCTCAAAGTGCTTTTTACCATCATTTCCAGAATGCAAATTAAAACATCCAGTACTATCAGTTCTTACACATGCATTCACACTGATACATAAGCAAATGTTGCCAGAAAATCATTAGCTTTATACTGCAATGCACTGCTGCTTACCATTGGTTTGGAAAGGGGAAGTCTGTGGTTTTTTGGTTGGGTTTTTTTTTTTAATACCTTTGAATTAAACTATTCATTCTGGGAAACAGCAAGGAAAAAAAAAAAAGGACCATTTTAAATTATTATAAGCTACATTTTCAAAGATTGTCTAAAACAAATAACTATTATGTAAACAGTGCTTTCTGACCCCTTGTTAATGGAGTTACATATCCAACTACTGCTATGAATGAAATGGAGAGAAAATCAGGAGAAAGCTCATTGTGAATCAGCACTTTCCTTGGTCAGGAACTAATGTTCAGCACTAATTCTTAAGCAACTGGTCACTAGTAAATGATGACATCTGCCATCAAGTATCTGGTGCTGTAATTAGCAGCTATCTGCAGAGGTCAAAATACTTCAAACAAACAAACTAACAGTCTAGGTTCTTCCTATGTAAAACAAGAAAAAGACACAGAAAACAAGACAGATGTAGCTATATAAATACATTACAAGAAGTCAAAATAGCCATTTTAGAATGCAGTGCAAGTAATATTAATTTGTAAGCTATCTGAAATTCAAATTTTCATTAAGAGCTTGCTGATTCCCAGAAAAGACGGTGGGCATTTTTATTATAACTACTTCATTTATTGACTTAATGCTGTATATAATCTTTCTAAAACAAATACACCAAATTAATAATTACTCAAACTCCTGCAATGCTCTCAAAACAGGATTCTCTGTAGCTCTGAGTGGTGCGTGTGCATTTTTTTTACAGGCAATTAAATTGTATCCTTTAAGATCATTAAGGCTCAGGGTCAGACCAGGCTCTTTATTCTTTTAAACAGATGTTTGGGGGATCCTGGCTGCCCTTTTTTTTATCACCTTCTGCTAATTACTATCTGCCTATTCTCTCCACTCCCTGGCTTTCAAGCGGCCGATGGGCCCCTGAATACCATCTGCTCAGAATTCTGGTCCCTGCCCTCTATTAGACCTCACTAGACCTTAGTCTTTTTTCTTTTCCATTATGGAGATCATGCATGCATTAGGTGGGTCATGTTCCTTTTGCTATACACAGTGGCACGTGCCAATGCCCTTGAGGAATCAGCTGCAGGGATAAATTTACATTTGGCTTGCTTTCCCCAAAACAACATTAAGCTTTTGTTCTCCCACTCACAATTTCATACAATTACAGAGATATAACTGTCTACTTTAGATTATAATGAAATTTTAAAATATCTTTTTAAAGCAACAGAGTTTAATTAAATGCAGAAAGGTTAAAAAAAAACCCTACAATATTTAGAATTATTAACTATCTACTTCTAATCCCTGGATTTTGACAGAATATTTCTCATCTTCCTCTGACCAAAAACTAGAACAGTTTTCTTATCTTAGGCACAAGCCACTTCTCTCTATAACTTAATTTCTGTATTTTTTTATCTAAGAAACAGTGGGCATCAATTTGAAATTATAAGGAATGTAGTCATATTAAAGGGCATCTATCCAGCACTGCTTGCAGCATCTAAAGGTGGTAGAAGGGATTTCTCCTATAATAAATTGTTTCCTCCTCACTTTGGTTGGCACTGTAGCCATATATATTACTTTGTGTTGGTCATACACTGCAGACTACAGAAAGAGATTTAGGGAGATTTGAAAACACACAGCAGAGGCTGTTGCTTCCTGTACTGCTATTATGATTAAACCCTGGAGACCATTTTAGGACTGTGTTATAATTTGCACATCTTTAGTGTAACATATGAGTCTTTGGAGCACCCAGTGGGTTACGGTTGACTGTCTTGCTTTAACAGTTATAGAAAAGCATTCTCTTTCACAGAAGAGATCAAGCTGAAAGCCTATGGATCAGCCTCCCAAAGCCAGTGGCTTAAAATCTTCTATTGCACTCTTGCACTGACATATTATGCAGGATTCATCTAACATTTATATATAAATTATTCTAGTTACAAGTATATTATCTCTACCAACATAGATTAATATTATTAACTGTACCAAAATGGATTGCTATTATCTACAAAATGTTGTTCATTTCTGACTGGCAGAAGTCACAGCCACTCAAAACTGATGCTGTTGGAATGAACAATGCTTTAAGTTTCATAAACATGATTTGAACATGCCATAGTATATTTTATTCTATTTCCTGCTCCACTTGTGCTAGTCCATTTCCACCAGACATATTTTGACAGTCAAAAAACCCTCCCTTAAGCAAAAGTTTCATTTACTGGCAAAATATTTTTTTTCTGTCTTCTAGACTGTGAATTTCCTCCAAAATATAAACACATTTTCTAACTTATGACACAGAAGATCTAGTTCTGAGCAAATGCCATTTTCAAACTGGTGACATGTTAGTGATGATAAAGTGTAAACACTTTCCTCTGAGCTACAAATGGTTTGAAGTAAGAACCCATTCCAAGTCTATAGATGTCATTTAAAAGATCCATATTGACTTCAGTAGGCTTTCTGTCAGCTACTGATAATCTGCCTCCACAGAGAGAGGGATAAAATACCCAGGATATATTGTATGTCAAATGCTTTGATTATGACATGTTTAGAGTTTATGGGCTCAGTAATCATGATGCTTAGAAGATAAGGTTCAGTCAGAGCTTCATTGTTTGTCCTGACTCACTGTGAGTTTTCTGGCATGAAACCAACAGGAATACCACAGCCATAGAGGTTTTCTAGCTTTCCTTGTTTTAAATACAAAAAACTGTCTTGGTTCCAATTACAAGTGATAAAAGTCATGGCACAAATTTTCCCCATCTTGGGAGAAAAGTTTCATGGTGTTTTCTTCTTCAAGTACTCTTCTACCTTGAATATCAGCAGCAATCATCCAGTAACCAGTGATCAGAATGAATAACTTTAAGACTTTTGGAAAAGTGATGAAAACATTTTTCACACAAAAAAAAGATTCCCAAATTCATACTGTTTCATGTAATTTTGAGAACAACTATTTCTATTTTCAGAAAATATTTTTGAATTTTTGTATTTCAAATTAATTATTTTAAATATTACAAGACATTTTAGGGATTTTTAAATCTCCCATGGCAATGAAAATAATTTTCCTTATTTTAGAAGTGACTTAGTATTTCAATAACAAGAAAGTTTATTTACCAGTAGTGTAAAAGTCCTTAAATGAGACAAACTTCAAAGATAGGACCCAATTCACTTAACACAGACATTTTAATTTACCCTTAACACATTTAATTTACCCTAAAGTTTTAGGTATGTAATGAACCAGACCTTTTGAAATGTTCACTTTGATTTCCTCTGTAGAGAATACAGAAACCTTGGCACCACTGAAGTTCTTCAGCAAAAAGGTGCTGACCTCACCTAGGACCACATATTAAAAATCTCTAGGTTCAGTGAACACAAGATCAAAGGATACAAAATTATGAACTAACTCCAGTTAGAATCAGCACTTAAACTCAGCACCATCTTAAGGTTCCCTCACATGGCTTTCTTGTAGTTGAAGCTGAGGAACTGGGAGGGGTTTTTTCTGTCTGCTTCTTGTAAGTCCTAAGAGGCTACATAATTTTATTTATATGTCAAAGACAAAAGAATTTAAGAAAAGATTAGTGAAAAGAGCCTATAAATCTAGAAATGCAATTTCCTACTCCAATCACTGTTAAACCTGCCAGGCTGTGAGAGTTCAAACAAAAGTTAACAAATGCTGACTCAGCTCTAGCTTCACTCAACATTCATCTTTAATATTTATGAAGAAAATTGAGAATATATTGCTTCAGAAAAGTTTGTGTACCATAAAAATGGAATGAAAAAGCGATGACACTCTCCTTGGGAATTAGATATTTTATATAAGTGAGTGTATTCTAAAAGCATAAGTATAATAATGTCATTCTGAAGAATGCATATGTTCCCATTAAAGATTTACAAACTGAATTTGTAATGAAAGTGGAACAATATTCTGAAGCCTAATTCAAAATAATACTGAATTAAAGGGCATGTTGTAGGCTTATTTACCTATTAATTTGATTTATGCTCATCCTCGATTCTAAAGGAATTAATTTGAAGGATCATTCGAGACCTGGACTGTTTCTGTTTACTGATGTGTCTGTCATCACTGTTACCAGTGAACTTCCCATTAATCTGGACACTTTTGTCACCCAGTGACTCTTGCCACATATTGAAATTATGTGGAGGTTCTTAGGTATTAAGAACCTTAAAAGAACTGAACAGTGTTCTTATATCAATTTATCAAGTTTATATCAATTGTGGCTGGTGAAGCCCTCCGGAAGGAGAAAGAGCCTCCCAAGTGTTAAAGTTTTTAATATTTCACTGATCAGAGAAAATGAGACTGCTGATCATCCAAAATCATCTTGCTTTTGTTGCCAGATGTATCTTTATACCTATTATTGACTGGTTCACGATCAAGAAGGGACTTTCATGTCAAACCCTTACACAGTTTCACAAGGTTTCACCTGCTCCAGGAGGTGGGCAGGGAAAGTTGGAGAACAATACATGAAAGATTCATCTTAAATATCTTACAGGTCTAGAGTACACACAGCTGCATCTTAGCTAGTCATCATATATTCCCATTACAGCTGATGAAGGAAAATTAACATCTTCAGCAGGTAGTTCGTCTAATCTTTATTAAAGTGCTAGTTCAGGATGAAAATAATTATTGTAGTTTGCTAAAATGACTAGGTTCCCATGGCAATCAAGGAAGCCTAAGTCTATGTGTTGACATGAAATAACTACTGTCTGCAGCACAGGATTTTCTCAGGACTCTTCTTGACGAGTCAAATTTCTTACAAGAGGCTTTCCAAATGTATCCTATGAAGATAATGGGCAAAGAGTCTTTTAATTGTCACACCAAAATGCAGAAGTTAAGGTGTTTTCATTTTTCTCCTTCCAGAAATAAATTTAAATGTGGGTCAGGGGAGAAAAAGCCTTGTTTCATTTTTGCATTCTTGAATTCAGAAGTAATGGACAGTGGCTGATTCCTCTGATTCAGGAAGATTGAACTGGCCCTCAGAGCTTTCCAGGACATTTCTGCTCCTCTGGAAGAAGTACTTTAGTGCAGAGTCAGCATCCTGTGTAATATTGCTTACTTAGTCTTTTTTGGTGCTTTTCCCCAAAATCACATTGATTTCTGTGTCATTAAATGAAGCTTTAGAAGACATAAGGCTTAAAGGACAGCACCGCTTGGGCTCCCCATAGTGTACTAATACAAATTCTGGACACATGGGTTGTTCTTTGATGACTTACTTTATTAGGTTTCCAAATCACACTGATGCCCAGAGGGTGTAAATAGAATTGAAATAGATTTACACTACCACAGGAGGGTTGGGAGGGCCCCATTTTATGAGGCTGAGGTTAACACTAAAATAACATGTGACAGATGGTCACTTTTTGCCACTCATCTCACTTGACTGGTATTTTTCTAACAGTCAAAAGCAATCCATTTCTCTTTTCTTATCAGAGAATAAATCCATAGAAAATATTTTAACTGATTACTTAATTCAGCTTTAATGTTTCTAAACACAGACAAGGAAGAAAATTATATCCTGGTAAGTCAGTAACATTTACTATCATATTCTTATGAAAAGGGACTCTCAACTCAATGGTTTTTCACACAACTCCTCTTGTTGAGTAAAAAGCCACTTCTTTCATCTCTAAGAGTTTTCTGTTTCTGTTTTTACAACATTATTGTTTTGCAAAAAGTAGTCTATCATTTTTGACTTTAAGATATAATGAGTTTTCGTTATTTAAGACTAAATTTTCCGCTTACTCCAATATCTTGTTTCTGATAGTAACTAGTGGCAGATGCACACAAAAAGATAAACAGAAATCATGTAGGTAGTGAATATACCTTTGACTCACTTAACTCAGTTGCTGGAAATCAGAAGTCTATGAGTTCCCAGAGCTGAATGTTTCAATTAGATTTCTGAGACCAAGATTTATTCCATAAATTTCCCTAATGCCCTTTCATTCAGTCTGTATTCTATCAGAATACATTGTGATGACAAGTTTTGGGGTTTTTTAATTACATGTTATGGAGGGAAATGCTTGTTTTCCTTTATTTTTGGCTTGCTGGCTTATAATTGCATTGAATAGTCCATATATTTTTTATGTTATAAGAAACACTATTAAGCTCCTCTGTAGTTCTCACATCAGCCAGTAGACTGGCCTTATTAAAGCATGCCTATTTTAGTACATTTCTTTTTATTCCATATTAGGTTGTGTGATTGTCTGCAACATTTTTTCTCTCTTCTCTTGAAATATTTTATTTTTCAAAGTCTTAGTCTGATTACATTAAGAGTCATGGCCTCCTAAGATGAGTATTTGATGAGAAGCAGTCACCTCCAACCATATTCTCAGTCACATTGCTTCAATATCTCCTCTGAATTTTGAGAGCATAGAATGCTTTTAATCACCTTTTAACAAAAGACACTCCTCTTTTAGTACAGGAGTACAGCCTATGTATAGTTTACCCTAAGCCAGTTCCTGAGTAACATCTGAAACAGGTATTACAAATATTCCTATGTTTATTCCTCAGCCTTTTCCCGATTTTCATGATCTTTCTTTCTAGTCTTCTCAACCAAGTTTACTTGAATCACCTACATACTTTCAAGCAAACAAATCAAAACAGTTTTATAGTGTCTTCTTCAAAATCTAAATGTTTTTCTTCTTGATGGTGAGGACTTCAAAATATCTCTCTCACACAACCATTTTTGGCACTCTCAGCAAGAAAAGATTTCCAAATAGTTTTTCTTGTACCACACCAGGAAATACCCCATGCCATCATGTCTCCTTGCACGACAGTTTTTCACTCCCTGCCTTCAGCACCACATCTCAGCAATTTTTATTACTCTTTATTATCCTCAGGTTGCTTCTCATTTCAAATGTCTTTCTCCTCTTCCTAGACATTTCCAAAACAAATGCTGCATGATGGGAAATACACAGAAATCTCACACACTTCCGCAGGTTTCAAAATCTTTTCTACTGTAGAGGAGAACCTTACATGACAAAGAAGGAAACACACATGTGGAAGATTATATCAACCAGAAAGCACAAAGCATGTGGTTAGTGGGGCAAAACATACTCCTTTCTCCAGGAATAGAAAGGGTTTCTCTTAAAACTGCTTTGGACAGGTGTTCAAATAGATGTGACCAACTTCAGAGAGTAAAAGGATGTCATGAGTCAGCTTACTCAAACATCAGAAGTTCAAGTAAAGCCTGCAGTGCAGCCCTCCTACCTTTTAACTATGCTTCTTCAGAAGGTGCTCTCAGGTCACCTTCAGTTTATAGTTTAGCCCCTTGCACAATTTTGGCAACAGTGGTGAAACTTCGACAACGGTAATCCTCCACTAACATTGCTATAAACCCCCATATTCCCAAAAGAAATATGGACTTGTTATCAACAATCATTGGTAAAATTTCCATCTCCTCAAGATGTCACCTTCTGAGAAGTCTATCAGTCAGACCTGTTTTCATGACTTTGCATACTGCTTCACAATTGTTTTCAGTCTTCAAGGCCTAAGACTTGCTATGAAATTCATTATCTATATTTTTCATAGCTTCTGTAACAAATTGATTTATATTACTTATGCCCTATATTCTTTCTACATCATTGGGGAAGATAGAGAAAGGAAAGACAGCAAAGCAGATTTTGGTCCTTGTAATGAGATAGTATATAAGCAGTGGAAGCTACAGCTAAGGAAATGAGTGAAATTATAGACATCTATAATAGGGTGCAAATAAACTAGGTGAAATCACCATAAGGTCCTTTTAAGAATTTCATTGCAATGAAAACATAATGCCAGTTAAAGAGCTAAGATTGTGTCATGTCATATTTCCCATTCTTTTTCTTTTTTATAACAGCATTCTAAACAACTTTTCTATTTTCATAAATTGGAGTCCAGACATTTTTATACCACAGTGGTTTCTATTCTGCTATTTTCATGCTGTAGGAATAAAATAAGTCAGTTAAAATTCAACCATAATTAATTAGTTTCTCTTTTAAAAATAGGAGGGAGAGAATTTTTTATGTTCGTTTGCCAATGTTTGCAGGGGTTTTTATCAGCAATCATTTATTTGCCCATTACCAGGTTAAGGTAGAACATTCAGAAGGCACCCAATAGATTTTCTTTTCTAATTACTTTTTTCAGTCAATTTTAAACACTATATAAATCTTTGAGAACTCTTATTTTAACAGTAGATCACTAAATAATACAGAAGACTGAGTGGTGTCCTAGCCAGCCATGTCAGGTCTATATTAGCTGAGCTACCTAATGGGCAACCAATGAGGACCTAGAGGGGGATTCATCTTCTTCATATATCTACTTACAGAAACAGTGGCTTCTGAAACGATCCAATTATTCTCAGCTCCCTTTACAAAGGGTAATGGGCATACTTCAGAACAATTCTAAATACCAATTTTTCCTTAATTACACTCTTTATTCTACTTGATACACTGTCTGGATTCCCCCATGAGCATAACAGGACCCTGCCATAGGGTCCCTTGCCTTTCTCTTTGCATACACAAGGTGTTACTGACCACCACAGCCTGCAGGCTGTGCTCCTGCTGACCAGAGAAATACCAGCACAGTGTCACCAGCACTGTGGGAGAGTTAACATAAAGAAGGGCATTCTTAGTAACAGGTAACTGCTACCAAGCTCAGGAAGCACCGGTGCTTAGTTTTTTCAAAGACCATTTGAAAGACCATACTTCATTGTTGCCTGATGTTTGTCAAGTACTCTAATACCTTATTTCACTAGGCTGTATATTTTCTTTTTAGTTAGTCTTGGTAGTAATAAGATAAATTAAGGAAATTAATATATGACATTTACTAACTTAATGTGGGAAGCTGAAGATTTAGTGTCCTTCAAAGTAAATTCAGACTTCAGCTTTACCTCAGCAAAATATTAACACCCATATCAGTAAGTCTTGATGTTCATTAAATTGATTTCATGGAATTTCAGCTTAATCTGGTTTACAGAGAAAACTAGATTCCAGCTACTGTTAAAGAGTTATTTCAGCATCTTAATAAAAAGAAGCCTTTTTGAAGAATTCAACAGTGCAAATTTTCATTATTATATTTTAGCCTCACGGGAATTGTTGTTTTCGCCTTCTGAAGTCATGATTATCTCTTGTAACTTTTGTTCTGTTAAAATAAAACAAATCATCCACATTTGCAGTTTTAGAAAAAAAAGCCTCCTGAAAATATGATATTTAAATGATCAAAACACAAGTTAAATTAAAAATGGTTTGCTTTTTTTTTGTTTTCAGCTCATAATTTTTAAGTCAGTACCCTTATTTTTAACACTAGAGACTGGAATTAGAAAAAACAGTTTAAAAATGTGTTTCGTTTATCAATATATGATCACAAATTATTTCACAGAGTAACCTACTTATTTTGAAGACCTGTATCTGGAGCAAGAATATAGATTGCTTATATATTTGGGGCAAGAATATATATGACACGTTAGACCCCAACAATGTGGAATTTCCAAGAAACTGCAATTAAAATATTTTCTAAAGAGTGTATTATACAGATACACTATTCTCTGGCAATGGAAAAGCATGTTTACATGACAATCACAAATTTTATGTCTTGACCATAAAATGTAAGTGAACAAAATCTTGAGAATTTCACAAAGCCTCTACTCATGAAATCTTTTATTAAATTTAACAGAAAAGTATCTAAGAATACGAGCAAATTCTTTGTACTACCAACTGAATAAAAAATAATAAATGCCACAGCTATACAATATAATCCAATGTACATCCTCCAAGATATATCACATTCATTAATTCTCAAACAGTTGCATGTCATCAACTAAGTTCCCATCCTCTGAAAAGTTTGCTGCAAACTTTCTGCTAGGGCACTCCTGAGCAGAAAGGTGCCACACCAAGAGCAAGTTGTGTGCATTGCAGAGAGTTGTTCTCAGGTGAATGAGGATTAAAAATTTACCCTCCTTGGCTACTTCCAGCTCACCTCAAGTGAGAGTGTCATAAGGACCCAGAGATAAGGTACGAGATAAATGGAGATAAAAGAATTGGCACTGGTGTCTTAGTTTTGCCTTGAAGAGCATTTGCACTTTCAGGCTTATACTATGAATAATGGCCAGACTTGATGAATGAAATGTGTGTTGTATAGTATACACCCCTCACATGCATAATGGATCAAACATCTCGGCTAGATGTTAGTTTTTCAACTCAATTGAGTAAACGAGGCATCAGAAATCCTGGCATAATAAAGTGAAATTCTGTATCATAATCAGCTAACAAAGACAAGTGTAATAGTTGATGGAAAGCAGAATATGAGAGCACAATTAAATCTGGCATGCATATCATCAAGTCAAATTATCACTTGGTTATGGAAAAATGTGGTAGAGCAGCATTCATGAAGGGCACAGCCTTAGTCTTCCTTTCAAGTGTTGTATAAAATTACAGCAAGATTGTGTTTTATTTAGACTGGCAGTCTTCCTAGAAAGCACTAGTTGTGATGCATGGAGCCTGAAATAGTGGCTTTTTATTTGTACTCAAAGCTCCAGAGTATTGTTCTGTTCAATCACTTATAGATCAGGCTGCTCAGTAGCTTTCATAAGCACTGGAACAGTGTGAATAAATTGTACTGACAATGCTGACAGCTCCATACTCTGCCTAAGAAAGACCTGAAAGGGTTTAAACTTCTGCTTTTTCATTCAGTGAAGGGTGGTCCTTGTGCACAATACACTGCTCTCCCTACTTTACAAGATTCCCCTCTTCTTCCCACACATACAACATTTTTTGGCAAAATGAAATAAGCTTCCTACCCTCAGGTTCTAAAGAAAGTATTCTAAATCAATCTGTCTCTAAACATAATTTAGAAGACTGAAGGAAAGCTGTGTGAGTACAATAAAATGTTGTTCATTATAAATTCCCAGCTGGCAGGGGTCCAATTTCTCTGATTTTTCTAATCCTTTCTGAATTTGTTCCAGACAGAAATAAAAACCCAATAGAATTTTCATAAATAATACCCAGTTTGCCAATTCCAGTCCCAGCTAACCCCCCTTTTAAACCTCTAATTTTTGTTGTAGTTGTTGAGGGAGGAGGGGAGAAGGATCTGCTTGTTTGTTGGGTCTTTTTTCATAAAATTAATGTCTAAGACCCTCTAAAGTACTTCCCTTCTCCCGAATAATGATTTAGACGATTTCTGTGTAGTTAAAAATTCAAATTATTAAAAAGGGAATGAGAAACTTAACCATAAAGCAACGGCAGTTGCAAGTTACTGTAATTAAGGAAATAAAAGCAAATGTGTTGATAGGTCTGAGATAAATGAGGCAATTACTCTTTTTCACAAAAATTTTAGCCACTGCTCATTTTGGAACTCCACATGCAGATGCAGATGCTGATGTAGGAACACATGCAATACATTTTTCACCAGTTTACCTACCTGCTTTCTTTCTTTTCTTACAGACAAGATTTGGTTAGAAACATGCAGCTACATATCTGTCAGCGAATGGACTGCAGTAGTTCAAAAGCAGACAGTATTTTGAAGAGCCAGTATCACAATATGCAACTATCACTCCCTCACATTTGACAGAGCAAGAACTGCCAGATTTTATGTACAGACGATTACACTCAGCTTCCTGGGGGGCAAATAGGTCAATTTATTCTGCATGTAAATTGAGAAATCTTATTATACAGGAACCTCTACATTTTCAAAACAAGGACAGTTTTATCAATGTAATTCTATTACAGGGAAAATTTAGGAGCTAATGTCATTTTAGTTACTCTTTTCCCTCGCTTTCTTTTACAGAAAAGGACAGCAGAAAGCTGTCTTGTGTGATTGATACACCAGAGGGACCTGGACAAGCTCCCATAGTGGGTCATGGGAACCTCATGAGATTCAACAAGGCCAAGTGCAAGATGTTGCACCTGGGTCAGGGGAACCCTTGGTATCTAAAAAGGCTGGGGGAAGGACACATCAAGATCAGTCCTGCCAGGAAGGAGCTGGAGGTGCTGGTGGATGAAAGGCTGGACATGAGCCAGCCATGTGCACTTGCAGTCCAGAAAGTGATTCAAGTCTTGGGCTGTAGCAAAAGCAGCATGCCCAGCAGGGCAAGGGAGGTGATCCTGACACTGCTTTTGTGAGACCTCCCCTGCAGTGCTGCAGCCAGGTATGGGGTCCTCAAGGAAGGAGATTGGCCTGTTTGAGTGAGTCCAGGGGAGGGCCACAAAGAGCATCAGAGGGACAAACACCTCTGCTGTGAAGACAGGCTGACAGGGCAGCCTGGAGAAGGCTCTAGCAAGTCTTTTTTATGGATTTTCAGTAACTGAAGGGAGTTTATAAGACAGATGGAGTCCAACTTTTTAGTAGGGCCTGTAGTGATAGCACAGAGACTAATGTTTTAAACTAAAAGAGAGTAGTTTTAGAATAGATATAAGGAAGTAACCTTTTACAAGGGTAGTGAAATGCTGGCACAGTTTACCAGAGAGGTGGCGGATGCCCCATTGCCCTGGAAACATCCAAGTTCAGATGGATAGGGCTCTGAGAAACATGTCTGCTTGAGGATGTCCCTGCCCATTGCTGGGAGGTTGGACTAGGTGACCTCTAAAAGGTCCTTTCTAACCCAAACTATTCTATTTTTTGATTCTAAGTTCATCTAAATGCCTACTCTATTAAGCTTACTGCTTACAGTGTGATCAGTATGTTGATATTTCTGCCTGACCCTAAACTAAGCCTTTAGTTTTTTGTGTGAAACTTCCTAATGTCTGCCACTGGATTCAGGGTTTACAAGCTTATGGTAAGTAAATCGGCTTCCTAATTTTTCTGCAAATCAACAGACAATAGTTGTACCTCTTTGAAGTTCACCACAAAATAGCAAGACCATTTTTTCCCTCCACTGAAGTGGAAAAGAAAGTAATAAATGTGTCACACTGCACTTTGTCCATCTCTTCACTGCAACCATCAACTTTTCCAACTCAGTTTCATTGTGAAACCTTAGGTGGAGATGTATGGCTGTCTGCACTATTTATAACTAGACACACGTGCATACATATGTGTTTTTGCATGTAGTTCTAGAAAAATGGGTCAGTGGTCACAAGCTACCACCATTTTAATAGTAAATTGAAGAGAGGGAAGAAATTAGGCAAACCACGGGATCATGAATGGCAGAATGCATTATTACTGGTGGTTCTCAGACCAATATCTGAGTAATTATGCTGTGATAGGAATGAAATACCAAATGTGCAAAGTCAGAGCTCCATATGATCATAAAGTGGGAGCAGAAAGAATTGTCAGAGCCCCAGTCTAAGGCCACAGTCTGTTGATTATTGTTCTATTGTGAAAAACAAACAAAAATGTAAGCTTGTACAGCATAAGCAAACACACATCACATTGCTGGCAGCATTTCAGCTTCCAAATGCAGCAAATGTTGAAACATATTTAAAATTCCTTCTCAGTTTTTAAATTCTGCTTTATCTTCTGTCACTTGTATGGCAAGGGCTGAAATTTTTGACAGCTGAAATAGGTGCCAGGGCACTACACCCGCAGTCTTATCTAACAGCAGCTGAATCCAGAGAGTGCCTTTTCCCCAACTTCAACTGGAGCTGAGTGACACCCACCACAAAATAAAAACCCAGTTATTAGGGTACAATCTGAGTAATTAGTTTATGAGTGCGTTTACCTCAGATAATGCTCTAGTTCCCTCAACACTCCCCTTGGTCAGCCATGAGAAGTAAATCAGAGTCAGGAAGCTCAGATCTCACATCCTCACAGCCTGCTCATGAAAGGAAGCCAACACCTTTGTTAAGGCTTTCTGTCCGCTGGTAATTTATTCCAAACCTTTATGGCATTTGTTTTTGCCTCAGAAACTGTCCTCAGTTCTTAGCGAAACTGCTCTTTGAGGGTAACAAATGAACTCACCACTCCTACTGGCACAGGAGCACCCCAAGAGCAGAGGGCCTGCATCTGCATGATTGTTCCAGTCACTTTTCTCCTATAAACTCTTCCCCACCCCACTAAAACTGTCCAGACAAGATTTTAGCAGGGTAGGATGGCGGCAAGGTGGTGATTTTACTCATTATTTACTGCCTGCTTGTCAATATCTTGAGACTATTGTGCCTATATTTGTGAGGTAGAACATGTCATGTTAACAGGGAGGAAAAAAACAGTCTCCAATCTAGTGGAAAGTTTCTGATATTAATATTTTTTACTGAGAGAATCATGTTGGGGGTTAGATTTGTTTTGGGTGATTTTTTTTGTATTGTTTTCACTTACAGATTTTTTTCCCATAAGTTTCCAAGAAGCCTTAAGGACTACTTAATCAGAACAAAAGGGAGTACTTGGAGGACATGGCAACACAAGGCTACACCTATTGTTTTTAAGTCCCTGGGAGTGTCCCTCAGAGGGGAGAGATGATGAGCTTTGGGAAAGGCAAAAAGACCGAGCTGGGGGACGGGAGAGCACTCTCGCTCTCAGCGCCAAGACAGTCAAGCTGCCCCTGGCTGCAGGAAGAGTTCACGGCCATCACTCTGCCTCTGTCTCGTCCTGGGAAAACCTACCATCATCTGCTNCCCATACCTCTGTCTGAAAGCTCCTTTAATTTTTTAAATTAGAACAGTTTGGAGGGAGGGGATTCGAATTCTCCCTAGGGAGGGATTCGAAGTCTCTAGGGAGGTCCTGCCCCCTTCCTAGCAGATATCTGTCTTTCAAACCAGGACAAATCATTATGAAAAACATAATACAGTGGGAAAGGTAAGGCATTCTTTGATGCAGAAGTGTTGCACAGTTTTTGGTTGGATTTCAGTATTGAAGCCCTCCTATGGAGTAGCAGTTTCCTCATGTGACAGGCTTTCAGAATCCCTAAAACAGCACATGCACGACTCAATTGCAGCTATGTGCAAGCTCTCCTTTTCAACCCAGTAACTCCTCAAGTTCAATCAGTACAGTCTTACCCTGAGAAAAATTTTTAAAAATATGCATTCAGAGAGCAAAATACATAGAAATCTGATACATAAGAGAATTTTTTTAAATTAGAGCTTGGGAAAATCCAAAACATGCTTGTGGGTGCCTGGGTGGTCCCTTGGCACCCCAGCTACTGAGGAGATGGAGACTTTTGGGCTGCCAGATCCTGGTTTCCAGATACCAACCCCTCTCAGAGATCTGACACAACTGGCACAGCTTACTAAAATTTTTCCTTCTACAGAGCTAGTGTTGCCCAAAGGAAATATCATCAGAAATGTTTTGCTCTGTTTTACTCACATGTGATGAGGTGCTAGATGGAAAGAAAAAAATTTCTTGCCAGAAATTTGGAGGCAGGAGGTCAGTACATGACTCCCTGCTCCTTCCTCAGCACAACTACATGGAGTACAAACACAGTGATACTCTAAGAGATTGTAACTCTCTTAAATAAAGAGATTATATAAAGACAACTACCCTGTCCATGGTAATTTTAAAAGAGTGGTTATTTTGCCAGTAGGGTCTCCATAAGAATGATTAGGTATGTCTGTATTTCTATTCTCCACACTGGTTCAGTTATGCCAGTATGGACCAGATTATTCAATTCTATTGACACCATGAATTCCCCCACTATTTTCTAAGGTATAAAATCCCATTTTATAATATAATAAACTTTAAATCTCTCGCAATCTCTTCTGATAAAAGAAAATAACTCCATACAATCTTACTTCAAGGCTTACTAAAAATTATGCACATTAAAAAAAATTGATAAAGGAGAACCTAGTCAGTAGAAGAGATCCATATTCAATACACTTATATGTTGTCATGCAGAACCAAACTGAGAGAAGTGCCCAAAAAATAGACTATATAGGATGTGATTTATAGTATTCTGAGTAGTTACAACTTCGGGTAAGTAATTACAATGGTGAAAGGACCTAATTATTGGCAATATTCTCAAACTGTTTGCTTTTGTGGTGTAAGAGGCCACAGTTAATTTAAACAGAATACTCAATGAACAGCTCGTCACTGGGCTGTATGTATGGCTTGTACTGTACAGTGATAAGACATGGGATAAGTAAATTAGCAACTACTGACATGACCAAATGACATGCATACTTTGCAGTCATCTAATTTCTACCCCTCCTTTCATCTTTGATATTCCACTTGTGTATGATAATGACAAAGTTATGAAAATGTTGTGACGGTCTGATTGAAGAGACTGGGACAAGGAGACAGAAAGATAGAATATATAACAATGAGGCATGTCCTTCATTATCTTAATGAGGGTCTTTTAAAATACTTTTTTTCTGAATACTTTCTGGAGGAATATTCTTTTCGCACAGGAAACAAAACATGCCATACAATTCACACCCTGATGTGTCAACCTTTTGTGTTACTCCTTCACTTGTTGTATCATAACCCCTGTCAAATATCACATGTCATCTTTAGGTGATTTCCAAGTTATTGTTTAATTAAAAACACCAGTCTTCTTTTCTCTTTTGACCAGATCTTGTTCTGTATACTTTGGAGAAAAAAAAAAATGGTTATTATTCTGCTGATAGTAAACAGTTATATAGCTTATTTTCATTGTCATTAACAAAAGTAATGATATTAATTACAAGTCACCCACTGTGAAATACACAAAAGTGCATAGTCATTTCTAAATCGAAATAGACTGTATTGTGTTTTCTGATATCTGATGAACTGTTCACAGAACAAAACAAAAAATTGAGCAAGTCTGCAGTGTTTGTGCTCTTAACACTCTCTCCAAGTTGCACTTGTTATCCATTAATGTGTAATACACTAAGGATCTAATCGTGTGGAACTTAATTTGTCTTTCTCTGTAATGCATTTCCTTCTCAGAACTATTTCCTTCTCAGACCACTGCAGCTTCGTTTTAAATGGACACAGAGAAGCCCCCCCCCAACACCTTTGTTTTTATTGTCTCAGATGCCTAGTGGAGAAATAATGTGTCATATCTCTGCCAAATTAGTTATATTTCAGACAAAACAATATGACAAAATAGTAATATGGAAAAGAAGGCAGAGCACTATGCTTAAAATTTCCTTAACTTAACTTGGCCTGGAGCAAACTAATTTATTAAGGAAATTTATATTTTCTGTGTGATGGAAGTGTGGGTTTTTTCATTTCTTCAGTGAGAATTTTTGATCTGCATACCACACCTAAAGACTGTTGTTACAAATGTGATCCATTGCCAGTGTCACTTTCAACAACTAAATCACTAAGTTTGTGGCATTAGTCCTTCCCATTAAAACTGGGCCTTTTTTCTCCCCAAATAACCACTGTTAAGAAAAATTATCTTCAATTCCCTATACTGTGAACAGTACTGATCTGAGATTTTCAATTTCATGAGTAAGACAGTCAGTTTAAAGTTGCCATGTAATTACTTGCTATTTGAATTTTCATAACTTTGCAATATCTTTTTCTAACATGCTGAAATTGAACATTTTCATTTATGTCATAGTGAAAACCAAAGGGTATTCTAGAACACTAATGCACACAAATTCTCATGGGGTCATTTTTTGCTGCATACACCAGAATGCAGAATCTACCCCACAGAAAATGCAATAAAAGCACACTACAGTATTTTCACTTAATGACTCTGTATGCATAGGGTTTAGGCAAAGATCAATGAATATATAAAAAAACCAAAACAAGACCTTTTTCTAAGTGTGTATATTAGGATTGCTGAAGGAATACTGAGTATTTTCTTCAGACCCTTTTGTAAGTTGCAACTTTGCTTTCACTCAGTGGTGTGAACTTTTTCATTAACTGAAATCTGTAACTGTTTCCAGTTATGCCAAACCTGTGTCTATACCACACCACCTGTGATAAACCATTGGAGGGGTGATCTCTCTAGTTATGACATAAGGTGTTGGGCTTTTCTCAGTTGATATACACAGAGATAAAATAATCATTCAATCAGTTACATTTTAGCAGTAAGACAAAAAGTAGTTTTCATGACTGAATAATTCCAACACCCATGTCATGAACCAGTGACAATTAATTAATAATTTAAAACTAGACCTTCAGGCTCAATTCCACCATCTACACATAGTTATTTAGTTCCATTTGAAAGGTCTAGATCTGACAGATATCACTTAGCAGCTATAAAAAACCCATGCCTTTCTGGTGTGGCGGCTGGCAACCAGACAAGATACCTTTAGATAGCTCAAATGGCACTGAATGCTAGTGGATGAGCAATAGAATCAAGGCTTTCATTTGAGTGAGCCAGATAGTCCAAAAGAGGGGACAACAAACTGATTAAAATGAAAGAGCTCTGCAAGACTGATTGTTCTCTGTTGACAGCAGAGGGAGTTTGGCTGAAAGCTTAGACTGCATCCAGAATGAGACCCATTCTAGTCAATTGAGATTTAGTCCATACTTTCAGCTTGCTCTAAAACAGGAACTGACAGGTCAGCTGGTCACCCAATTTGCTCTCAAGTTTCCCTGGATTGTATTGACTGGCTCGCTGTTATCTCTAATGGAGGCCTTGACACCTCACCCTGAAGGAGACATCTGAACACAGATACTTTAATGGGCAAGCTCAGTGCCATTCTTCACCTTTACAGAGCAAAGTCTATCCAAATTTTGTGACTCTTTTTCTACTAGGAAAGCTTTCCATGATTACACACTTTTTTTGCCAGACATATTCTTCATTATGAACTTCAAATTACTATTCAGGCACTCAAACTTGTGGTCACCTTCTTAGCGTTCTGCTGACACTGCTTGGTTTTACACCTTTCCATTCCAGCCACTCAGCAATTCCATCATTCCTTACCCCCACCTCCCACAGTGCATTCTGCAGCACATTCCTTCTACCAGCAGCATTGTGCAGCTCTTCTCCAGCCACGAAGGGGCATATCCTCTGCAGAGGAACTGGAACTGTGCCTTCCTTTCCTTAGCCTCCATTATGAGGTAGAGTTCTAAAAAGCTAGGCAGAGAAAACACCCGTAAAACTCAATGAAGAAAGGAAAAGGAAAAAAAGAATTTTAGAAATAATGCAACTCTGGAAAAATTGTGGACAGGAAATGGAGACTTTGCCATTTAAAGGTGTGAAGAAAAGGATGTAAAAAGTGGGAGAAAAATATTTTTTCCTATTGGTTTTGTTTGTCTGATTTTCACATGTTTAGGACACTGAGTACATAGGTATGACTATACACACAAAAGAGAAGGATGACTGGCAATACTCTGGGAACTGGGCCCAATATTTCAGAAAAGCCAAAGCTTTTCTACAGAACTCAGTTTGTAAGAAAGCTTAAAGAACTTTACATGTAATGCAAGGCAAGTTCAGTTTGAGAATGGCTTGGGCAATTCAGGTAGACAAAGTTTCTCCAAACTTACTCTTGGAGCTGACTAGTTTACCATGATTACTGAGATTCATTCTTGCATGAAGGGACAACAAAAAGTGTAAACAACTCTCTCTGGGAACTGAAGAACATAACTGAAAAAAAGAAATTATGAATCACTGATTTTTTTCCTCTCTCAACATGAAACTAACTTGACTTGCTAGACCCTGGCATCTACTGCTATTTGGTAGAGAAGAAACATTATGCTTTTTAATCCTTCATTTCACTTTCTTCCACACATTACTGAATTTATGTGTATGTGTAGGGTTCCAATAAAGATGCCTTTCTCCTGTAAATCTGACTTTTTCTGGAGTCTTAGGTAAATGTATGCAATATTTAGAAATACATGGGTAGAACAGATAAGATGTTACCCATTCCCTGACTTTACGAGACAGACTAAATGGCAACAAATATCTGATCCTACCTAATATCATGCCCAAGAAGTTGGGGAAGGGGTGGGGGAAGACATAAATACTTGAATAAAGGATTATAGAGACATAAAAGAGAAGAGCTAATTCTTTAGATACCAGTACGGCACATTTTACCTCTGAATAGATCTGCAGCCTTTTGCATGTTCAGCCACAGTTAAGCAGAACTGAATTTTGTCCCTTTTTTTCTGTAGATTTCCCTGCTGGGATAAAAAATAAAGCCAGACAGAAATGGGGGATGTAAAACATTGCCTTCCTGGAGCTCTGCCTAAGGAACAATGTACAATAAAACACCTTTGCAAAATCATTAGTTCACAAAACAAATATATTCTAAACAATAAATCTTTCATTTCATTGAGAAATATCACAGAAAAATAAGACATATACTGCCACAGCTGAGTTCTGTTTTACTCACATATAGCTTTCTGTATTAAATTCATAGACAAAGGAGGTGCCTTTTCAAACACTCACTCAGCCTAGTTTAATTTTGTCATATCATATGATGTTCTCTTAACTGGATTTGTTGTGTAATCATTAGAGTTTACATCTGCTGTGTACTTTCTGCTGCCCTACTTTTACTTTATCCTATTTCCTTTCCCCAAATAAATCACATGTGAATCATGCACTGCCTCATACAGATAAAGAAAAGAGATGTCCCATTTTTTTTTATAAGGATCATGCAGCCTGGAGTAGGATTCTCAGAGGGAGCCAAGATGCACTATTTCCTGTCCTAGTTACACGAAGCACACAGCATCTATGACTATCTCTTGATATTGTCAGTGACAGGTACAGAGCCTGGGTCAGGTATTTTGCTACAAAAAATGAAAAATACAACATGGAGAACCAGATTCAAGGGCCAAAAGATGCAGAAGCCCGGTCTCTCTCTAGAGAACACACAAACTTTCCAGATTATCCAGTGGTCTATGAATTGTCAACTTGTGCCAATCAGTCTCCTGTAGCTTTTATACCCTAGACTTCACATTATTCAAATATTAACTGCTTACTAGTAGGTGATAAAACTTGTAGTCTACTCTTCCTTAAGAGGAGAAAATGTAGAAAACTGCAGTTGGAATAACATTCAGCCTATACCACAATATGTCCTCAACAACAACTTTAGCAGTGATCTCATCAAAAAAAACAGTCAAGCATTTTCTGGAAAGTAACCAAAGGTCTGCTGCAAATGAATCAAATATTTCATCTGCTATTTGGTTGCAAGTGTTGAACACATGGTGCTCAAAAGCATTTTTCCTCCACTGGAATGCAATAAAAGCCTCAAACATTTTGATTAAATCATTGATCCAGTCCACTGTCCCATCTTCACATGTGACTGCATTGCAATCTGTCTTAGGTCTCTTTCTAAAATTACTGTGCAGCAACAAATGAGAAAGGCTCTTAAAAATTTATATGTGTATATATCTTTCTTGTTGCAGCTACAGTCTCTAAATTCAGACACGTGTAAAGGTCAGAAAAATCAGTTACTGTATGTGTTGGTTTTGACTGAGATAGATTTTTTCCTTCACAGTAGCTAGCATGGTGCTGTGTTCTGGATTTGTGTTGAAAACAAGGGTGATAACACAGGGATGTTTTTGTTTCTGCTGAGCAGAGCTCACCCAGCATAAAGGTCTTTTCTCCTTCTCACCCAACACCATCAGCAGGGAGCCTGTGGGTGGTGCACATGGATTTGGGAGGGGACACAGCCAGGACAGCTGACCCCAAGCGACCCAAAGGATATTCCTTGCCATATGGTGTCATACTCAGTACAAAAAGTTGGGAAAAGACGGAAGGAAGGAAGGACATCTAGAGTTCTGGTGTTTTGTCTTTCCAAGTAACTGTCACACATGATTCCTGCTTTCCTGGGAATGGCTGAATACCTGCCTGCCTATGGGAAGTGGTGAATTAACTCCTTGCATTGCTTTGCTTGTGTGTGCAGCTTTTGCTTTACCTTTTAAACTGCTTTGTCTTTAGCTCAACACAGGTTGTCACTTTTTGTCTTCCGGTTCTCTCCTGCATCCCACCAAGTGATGACAAATGTGGACACTTACCAAGAAGTTGCATAGGGCTTAGCTGCCAGCTGGAGTTAAGCCACAATAATTTGCCTGACTCTGCCAGAAGGGAAAGGGTGCTGGGTGCAATGAGGCACAGCTTGCTCCCACAAGTGTGCCATTGCTCCATACAACTGCATACACACACTTGTCTAGTTTCATAAATAGGGCTCTGCATTTAGCTCTGCAGACCAGAGACTGCTGCAGAAGTCAAAGATGTGTTCTGTGCCCTGGCCCTCAGTGCTGAGGGCACTTCGATTTCATGCACTATTCTCTGGAGATGTAACTCCCATGCTCAAACTCTGGAAAAGACTGAGAGTTCACACTGCAAAGGGCTGAGCACCAGTCCCTAGGTCCCTTCCTCTTGCATTGTTCCAGCTGTAGCACAAGGTCAATTAAGTCATCAGACCTCATAACCAGGCACACAAGAGGGGTAATGTCAGTGACACGCTTACTGCCTTCTTGACTATGACACAGACAGTAAGCAGAGAACAGAAACAATACATACATGTAAATGCCCAGGTAGTGAAATTCCAGTTTTGCTTTAGACCCAGAGGGAAAGAAAGAGGACAGGGTATCCACAGCCTGTTCCACCTTATTCCGGAATACTGTGCTTGCTAAGGCGTCCAGAATTGCAAGGTTATGCAAGGGTGAAGTTGGGGGCCAAGTTCTTCATTTTCATGTGATTAGACTGCCCTGAAACAAGTTGTCTGAGCATGCTGAGAGTACCACATAAAACAAGGGGGTGTATTCATTTAAAGTCATCTATGTTAACATTTGGCATTGAGCACAGAGAAGAATGAGGTTTACTTAAGGGTAGTAGCAGAGACATGGGAGGACTTCAGCCTAAAATAATAGACCACAGCAACTTACTGCTTCACATTTCGAAAGGTATAATGGTTTGAAGGTGACTGAATTGAGGTTTTGACATAATATTCTCTTTGTGCCCTTAAATTCATGGAAATTCTAATAGTTCAATTTTATAGTTCAGTAGTTTTAAATTAAAAAATACTTCAGGCTTTTGTTCAGTAACATTAACATAAAGTCCTGGCAGTACTTCAAAATTAGCATCCACAGTAATTGGCAGCTTAAACCAACTAGTTAGAATGCCTCTATAAAGCATTACAGCTTCCTCCCCATAAGAATATATTTTGAAGATTCTTTGCATAAAAAGAAAGCATGGCAGTCCTACTATCAGCTTGCTTAGGTAGCAATGTTATTTCAAATATATTGTCAATACTTTCTTCTGAAGAGAGAAAATGGAATTAATTGTAGTACTGAACCCAATCATAAATATCAAATGACCAAACTCGAAGACATTTCTCTGCATTTTGTAAGCATCTATTTTTGAAACTAAATAAAAACCCCAAGTGTTTGTGGTTAAAAGTATCTGATTACTATTAACTGTTGAAACATTTTCATGTTCAGCTGGTAAGTTCTTCCATAAGATGTTTTAAATACATTGGGAAACTTAATATTTCTAGTTGACTTTGTAAGTCAAATCAGAGAGAATAGATTTTGCTAATGCTACATGAAAAAGTCCAGAATAAAGACCACTTCCCCATTGCTTTTAAATTTTATATTCATAAATATGATCTGTCCAGAAGGGAAAGGAGTTGTCACTGGGCCTAGGATTTGTGTCTGTAGTTCTTTTTCCTGAGGGCAATAGATAGGAAGAGATTAACTTCAGCAAGTAATTATTGGAGTGCAAGGGATTGTGAGAGCTAAATTTTCATAATCTTCTGACAAGGTCTAGCCTTTTCTCTCTTTGGATTGGAGATCCACAAGAATTGTGGAATTCAAGAATTATCTGAGATGTTTTAAAGAAAGCATACAAGATTCTTCTAAGTTAAAATTCTTTACAGTTTTGACAAAAGAAGCTGTAGAAGCACACATGCACACATGTCCTGGGACATGTCACCCTAGGACAACACACAAAACAAACAAACAAACAAACAACAAACAAAACACCTAGAGACTGTAAGATCTACACCAAGATTCCTAAAGGTCTTTCAGCCAAGATCTGCCACAAAGAACATTTTCTTAGTCATGCTAGGAAAAACCATAGCTCAACTAGACAGTTATATTGGATACCATTTTAAAAGGCCTTAACGAAACTGAGGATGATCCAGACAGAAATAAGTTCTGCTCATTAACAATTATATCCAGAAATACTTACCTAGGATATTAACACTGGTAGAATCGAATTGTGTGGTTGATGTAGGCTTTTTCTGGCTAGATAGTGAGAGCAAATGAGAATAGGATCACTTGACGTTATGCAACAAAGGTTCAATGCTGTTCTAAGCAATCAAGAAGTTAATGATTCCATATGAAGTGGGTTGAGTTTCCAAGTAAAAAGACATCATTCCACACCTGAAAGTCCATCTCCTCCACAGCTGCAGTCTTTTAGTCATATCTCACATATTTTTTATTCTTCCACATTTTTCATAAGATACAAAAATGACTGGTTTTACACATAACCCTGTCTCAGCTCCCTTGATTTATCAGATGTTAGCCTTCGTTGTTAAAGGTGTGCTGCAATTGCCACAGAGTCAGCCCAGCATTTCTCAGAGCTGGATGGGAAACATTCATCCTTTCCAGCTCCCAGCTCTGTGTGGTGGGATGCCAATACAACAGGGTCAGGGAAAGTCAGATATATAAATCTGGGAGAAATGCTTCCTGGTTCCCTGAAATAGCTCTTTGAAGTGAAAAAAAAGCTCTAGAATTACAAAACCGATTTGCTGCAAGAAAATTCAGGGCTTGGCATGACAGAATCAAGTCTTAAAACAATTCTTATATATAGATATGTGAGAAAACATCAGTTTCACTTTCCAGGGAGAGCTGCTATATCTTGCTCATTGCTATTGCACTTACCTGAGGTCAAGGAACAGACATGTTTCTGTCTAGAAAAATTGATATTGTAGTTGAGTCAATAAAAATAGAAGAGAAATTGAAAAAATTATTGGATCATGCCAATCTGCTAGTATGTGCAAAAAACCAAAGCTGGAGTTAGTCCCACATGACAAACATACCTTCAAAATTCCCTACACTGTGGTCAGAAAAGCATATTGCATCTGCTGTGGACTGGTTAGTCTGTGAATTAGAACTTTCAGTAATGTGTTTGACACACAAAAGTTAGGAGTGAACCGGCAAATGAGAACAACCTCTTATTTTATTTCAGTGAGGGCACATTTCTCAGGAGTCAGTTCATGTGAGAGCAGAATTGGAGAAACCATGAGCCCCATGTTCCGATGGCAACCAAAGATTATTTTATTTTAGCCAAATTCAGCAGCATCATTAAAGCACTGATTCCAGGCATGTGTTATTGCTTTTCATAAAACTGTTGAGATACACTTTACCATGAATTTTCAGGATTGTGCCTACATGTACAAGGAAAAGTGTCTCCTTTTGCAAAACTTAGCTACTATTTCTTTTTGTGGACTGTTCACAAATTCATTAATTTTATCTTTCGTAGCATTTAATTATATTTTGCCATATTTTCACAACAATAAGTACAGATTATTTATAAGGCATCTTGGTTTTACATACTCCTGTGTGGTGACTCCACACTTCTTACATATTCCTCTAGAATATCTAAGCTCTTTAAAATGGAAAAGATATTTTAACTCTTAGGAGTGAGGAATGTAATACTATGCCAGAAAGGACCAGGTGGCAATCCATGACCAAAAAACATAACACACTATTATTATGTTTTGCTCAAGTACAGCAATGTACTATTCTGAAAATCAAATGGAAGCTGGTTTCATTTAATATTTATATAGGCAAGGATACAAAGGTATAAAAGAATACATCTAAACTCAATGCAGAAAACATATTAAATGTGTGTGCCTGAAAAGGCAACATCAAAATGGTTTCATTTTAAATATACACTGTAAGATGTTCTTTGATTAGCCTAAACTTAACTTAAGGAAGCTTTATATTTCTCGTCGTTTTCCTGTATTAATTTTCCTAAGACAGTGACAGTGTTTAATTGTAAGAATCTCAGCATAAAAAAAACCCCAAACTATTCTGCTGCCTGCCAAATGTGTTAATGTTTACCTACCTCTTGAGTTTCTGTCTAAAATCTGTTCTGGGACTGGTTAGGAATGAATATATTCCATGCTTGCAAGAGTGGAGAAAATAGATTCCTTGATCTCTGACTTCTGTGATTAATTGATTCCTTTAGGGAAAGTAAATATATTTATCACCTTTAGACTGCAAGACTCCTACAAGAAATTGTCATATCATTATAATGGATCAGAGAACATACACTTAGTACTCTGTGCTCTGATGTCAAAAAACATGAGGACAAAACTAGAAAGAGAAGATTAAGACTACCAAGTAAAGGAAGATGAACAGCTAGAGGTACCGCACGCCTACCTACTCACCTTAGTGGCACACTCACCATTCCCTTTTCCTAACAATATTTACGACAGCGTACTCTCCACCACTTGAACATCAACAGTGACAACAACGACAAAAAAAAAAAAAAAAAAAAAAACCTCTTCTTTTCCAAAATATTTCAGGTTCAGGGAGAAAATGAAAATCTATCACAAAAACTTTAGTGTCTTTATGGAACCCAAATTATAACTGATCAGAATAAAATGTTTCTGTATATTCACTTAATTAATGCAGTTAGTTTATAGAAATTTCCAGCATTTGGAATTTTACCAACACACAATATTCAAAAAACACCAAGCAAGCTAAATCCAGACAGATGTTTCACATACTTATTTATTAAAAAATAATTCTCTCACTTCAACGATGCCAAGCTAATGTCATGTCAAACACATGATGTGTGAATATATATATTGCGCAAGAAGTGGGACCCTATTCAGATATCTGAGGAGTGGGTGTCTAAGTGCATCACCTTATACTCCCCTGCAATTAGCAGAAAAAGAAATAGTTAAATGTCCCCCACCTCCCCAGGGTAATTTATCACATCTAAAATGCTTATCTAAGACAAGTCAGGTGAATCATCCTCCAAGGATGTCCGCATCTCTCCATTTGTTACAAAAGGAGTGTAGGATGACCCATTAAGGCTTTTCACAAAGCTTTCAGCAACTAAAGGTGACTGAGGTGAAATCCACTCGCAAAGCTTTGTACACAGACATTTTCCTTACAGCCCTGCAGATCTGAGAACAGGCATGCACTGGAATGCCTCGATCATGTGCCTGGCAGCCCCACTTCCAGAACGACTTTCCATGGTCCTGCTCAGTTTCACACAACCAAGCATTTTAACCGCTGAGTGGAAAAGAGTTCAACTGTTATTTAGTGGAACAGACTGTGATATAATGTGATCATAAAATGCTTTGCAGAAGGAAAATTCCTTATTTGTCTTGAATTTAAACAAATCAAAGAAACAAAGAAACATGCAAAACTAATACTTTGAAATCCATTTGGTATAATGTCCCTACTTGAGAGAATATTTAAACAGATGTTTAATCTTAAGTCTGTGCCTAAATCCCATTGAGATCAATGGGGTACAAAAGCATGCTTAAATTTAGTCTTGTGCATACTGTCTTCCTGAATAGAAATTGATTCAGCATGTACTGAAGAGCTTCCCTGAACTGTAGCCTGACAGATTAACTTAAATATGTTTTCAGCTGCCCAGCCACAGGCACCCTAGTGGGAAAATTTAGTCAGAAGCTTTATCTTGGTATAGCTTAATGCAAGTTGTTTATCACCCTACTGGTCTCACACTGTTCTTCTGGAACTGTATTTTGATAATCTGTTGGGGTTTATGTTTTCTTTTTAATAAGAAAAGTGGTTGGTCACTTTTTGCCTTCAGCTAAAGTATAAGAGGAATGACATTTATTCCAAGTGAGAGAAAATTCAACCATTTTCTCAATCACGGTTTCACTCAGCTTAACTATTCTAAATAGAAAACACTTTGCTTTGCTTTTCTCATCCACACTCTGAGGAGGAGCACTAACTTTCTTTCTCTAGGCAATCTAAGTTACTATTTTGACATGTGGGTTATTAATTATTATTTGATTATCTTATGGATACCAGTAACATTCCATTATTAGGGCAATCTGTTGCTCTTACTAGCTTGTCCATTTTGCATTCATCATCATGACAAACTCAAAAAGTTTATAAAATAAGTGTACGTTACCATTTATGTGTTTTACACCCTGGATCAAGGACCCTAAATTCTTACATTATTAAAAGAGAGCACAAGAATGGAAAATCCAGAATTTTCCTATTAGACATATTCCTCCACTAAAGAGCAATGCTATGTGGTCTACAATATCTTTTTCTGTTTCAGATACATATTCTAGAAATCCAGTGGGTTGGGGGGTTTTGAATGTTCAGTACTGAGAAATAGGCCAGCTTCTTAAATTTGCTGAAAAGACATAAATACTATTAGTGTTGTTCTCATCCTTTAAAAAGATTATACAAGAAAAATGTTAAACATAACATTCTCTATTAAATGAGGATCCTTAGGAGTATTCTCATGTCACATTTAACTACTTCAGTGACATATCTATTTTTTCATCCTAGTCATTCCCATAAGTGATAGTGAAGTACAACGAAAATTATTCCCAAGCAGCACAACCACAACTACTTACTAAACTTAGAAGGCCAGTCAAATTAAATCCAATCCATGCCAATTCTTCAAAAGCTTCAGGCTTCAGACATTAACCAATAGTAGCAGAATCTAACTGCAAATAGTCATGGTAGATGCCATAAAGTATCACTTGGGATAACTGTGAGTTATGGTTCATTTTTGGAAAACAAGTTCAGCAAGCGCTTGAGTCCAATATAAATTCCTATGACCTGATATACACACCTTTTTAAGGATACATTTGAAATCTTTTCATTTATTTGTATCAGAACATTGGAACTGGATTCAAAGCCAGTCAAGAGCCCTTCCAGCCTGGTCACTGAAGTTTGAATCAGAAATTCAGACTGTGATTTTACTGTTCCTAAACTCTTTAGCATAGCAAAAATCCTGAAGAAACTGAATAGTCAGAGAGAGTTTTACAGATATAAGAACTATTTGAGCTAAATAGAAGAGGCATAATCATAGTCTTCATGGAATGATTACAAATCTCGTGAAACAATAGATCTAAATGTTTTATTTCACTTTGAATAGTCAGTTCATGGTATTTTGCTAGCATTATTACAGCACTATCTCCTCTCGCTGACCTGCTAAACCCCTGGTGTTTAGCAGATCCTTTACATTTTGCTTAATGATATAAAAACCCTCTAAAAAATAAATCTTCTGAATTATTAACTGGGAAATTACATATACTGCAATATGCGGTGATCTTAAGTCTTTTAATTGAGATGAAAAAATAAAATAATATGAAAACACTACAACTATATTTTTCCCAGAATGTTTCTAGGGCAAGCATAGATGAGATTCTGTTGTACAATAATTTGTGTAAATTTTACAAGCTAGATATGAAAATCAGTGAAATTCCACAACAACATTACACAGTTAAGCTACTAACATATGACTGTCATTTTCACTGGAATGTGCTTTTCGTTGGAAAGTGCCTTTTATGAACAAAGATTACATCTCTCTTCCTAAACCTTTATGCTGAAAACCTCTACAGACTGAAAGGGTGACTGAATTCATGCAGAACATATAATAGTGAGGTGAAGCATAAGATATGTGAGCCACATTTTCACTTGATGAATAGATAGAATTCATGTAATACAAAATTTAAACTGGTAAAAATCCAATAACGTAACCACTGAGGATGATGGAGTTGAAAGCCTGTTCCTTCAGTGACATTTAAACTAAAGCTAAGATGATATAATTCTACATATTTATCAAGCTACCTTGTATATATTAAATTTATATCATGTGCTGTATTCACAAAAAGTAGGTATTTTTTAAAAAGCAACTGTGAGGAAATCCAAACATAATCCTTTTCTATAAAAATCAAATCAGAACCAAAAAAATTTTGGAAAATAATTCTATATTTTAATTGCATTGTTCCCAGTAATCATCTTAAATTTCTTCCTGCACAGTTAAAATAAATCAAAACACTATTACCCTCACAGCCTTCTGGTTTAGCCAGCCAGGCTTGAGTGCACTTCTGTCTTTAATTAAGTATGGACAGATAAAGTCTTTTGTTCTTTTTCTGATATGTTTGACACCTGCTGTCTTTGTAATCAGGGAAATTAGTCAGGAAGTTCCAGCAGAGAGGCTTTTAGTCAGAAGCAACACCTGGGTCCCTATCTATGCCTTCATGTCACGTAACATTGTCCTGCACCCACAGCATGAGACAAAAAGCTGAACAAGTGGTGAGCTTTCAGCTTCAGATACAAAACAGGCTCAATGGGCTGCTGTGGAAATCAATGGTAAAACAAAAGCCATATGCTAACCCTTTCTTTTGCTAAAATGAAGGGAAAACTACCTTTCATTTTTTTTCCTCCTCATTTATTTTAGGATGATTTATGAGAGAATGTTTTTGTAATCCAGTTCAAGCAAGAAGGTAGGGCCAAATCTACCAGTTGTTATAGCCAGGTATGTCACAATTCTTTCCAGTGTGATCCTGGACAAAATCTCATTTTCTATGAACTGTCGTCACTTCAAAATTATCTTGAGTTATAGGAGTGCTGTGTCAAGTTTTCTCCATGCAATAAATGCCTTAGCTTAGTGAGTTCAACACAAGCTCACTCCTCACTGAGGGTATGGTCTAAAACTCAGGCAAACATGCCAGATCTTAAAGAGGTTATTTCTGCTTGATTGGTTTTTAGTGGAACCCTGCATCCACCAGGCAAATTCAGGTTGGCAGGGCAAGCCAATGCCACAGGGCATGAGGAAATAACCTATACAGCAAATCAGCATATGGCATCTGAAAAAAAGCTGTGGTATTCACCCTGCAGGTCTGAGGCCACACATGCTAGTGTCTGTAGGCCCACTATGAAGACAGGTGGTATTCCACACTGACACTGTTTTCACTCAGATTGATTTTATTTGAGAGAAATTATTCATTTGTATGCAAATTCAAGCTAGCTACAGCAAAGATGCACCTCACAACTACATTGAATTCCTGCACAAATAAGCACGAGTGCAAGGGTAATGGTGACAACATAGTCCCTTCCAGAACAAGTAACTTCTGTTAGAAGTCCATCGCGCTTCAGAAAAATTTTGCTTTTGTTCACTTTTCCTTTTAATGCTGTCCACCCTGCCTGTACCATGTAAGCAAGTAAGAAATGTCATCATCCTCTCTCATAGACTTACTGAGACAGCAGATCTGATGCTGCAGTAGGCCTTACACTTAAAGCCTACCTATACACAAGGTATCATAAGCTCAGATCAGCCCTCTCCCTTTAGCCTTCTTCTCAGTTATTCCCATTTTCAGTTCAATCCCACTCCTCCATGGTGGTCTTTCCCCAGCTTTCAGGGGCTAACAACAAAGATTTCCCCATGTCCCAGTTAGCAGCTGGGCACTTTGTTAAGAGAGTAGCAGTGGGCTGAGCTGCTCAAAACTGCTGGGCTCTTTCTAGTAGTGCCTGCCAACATTTTCCTTTTTTCTCTGCAATGTATTACCTGGTTCTGAGCATCCCCTGAGCATCAGCTGCTCAACTGCCAAGAAGCAGACAAGTCATGCAGGCAGCAGATCAGAGGACAGGTAGGACTGAAGCTGAGCAGGAGAGATAAAGTTTCTTTGCTTATCAAGACCCTGTGTAAAATCATACCATTCAGAAAATTTCTATGAGGTGGCAACCATGATTTCTTCACACAGTATGGCTAAGGTTTAATTACTGTTTAGAAAGCACTCACTTTAAAATTATCTAGGAAAGACACCACTCCACCCAAGTGGAGACTGCAGTGCCTTGCCCACATGTGCTGCTTCCCTGGGTTTAGACCCAGGAGCATACTCAGACCCAAAAAACCAGCTTTCTCTCACCAACTGAGTTTTGAGATTTGTGGTATGCTTTCATTCTCATCGGGGTAAAAGAACAGTAAAAAAGAAAGGCTGGTGGTGAGATTAAAGAGTCACAGATCTGTAGGGAGCAGAACAGGGGCTGAGTGCTGCCTGCCAGGAGTGTCACCAACCACATGCAAATACTGAGGTACGAGAAAGCAGCTGGTTTGGAGAATGGGTTAACAGTGGTTCCCCTGTGACCCTTATTTGTGAACAACATGATAAAATATTGTTAGCACACAACATTTTCCAATGCGTTTGGAGATATTAACTAATCAGTACTTTGAAAGCATGGTAGCACTTTTCTTCAGAACTGAAGAGAATGAAGTTCAGGAGGGTGATAACTTATAGGAAATGCAGTGAAATAATGAGGTAGAATTACATTTAGAATTACTATGTTTCCACTTTGTGTTTCTGTGCCACAATCTACATATCATTTCCTGGTTAAAAACAAAAAAAGAAAATAAAAAATTAGTTAGGTATAATATAATGATATTATTTCTCTAATGTTATTTTTTCAGATTTAATGCATTTTTATACATATGCCAGTGTAATTCCTTTCTTTTTTCCTAAAATTTCCCTCCCAACCAACATTGCATAAAATTTTCTAAATACTAAGGATCTCCATTGAGAAATTAAGTATTACTGCCTGCTTGGATTTTTCGACACATTGACTATTTTTTAAATATAACATTTTATTTATTATAATTGGTGATTATTTTTGAAACTTAAATTTTATTTATTATTTTTAGTGATTAAAAGAACCCTTGGCTTATGCACCCTCTTTGAGCTCTAGATGCACATGCATCATTTTTAGAGTGAATTCCACTTTGAAATCGATTAGCTGCTTTTCGTAGTTTTCTGGATTACCCTGATTGAAAGTATGACAACTTTAGAAAACTATTGTAATGCTACAATGCCACCATCTGGTTACAGTCAAGGATCTGATCTTACAGCTGCTAAAGGCGCTGAACCTCAAAGAATTCAGCAAGACACCACTGACAATACACACTGAATATTGAACAGATGTATGCACAGAACTGGTCTTCTTTATTGCAGGATTTTGATTAGCCAGAGACTGAGAGCAGTTTAAAGAGTGAGCAATGCATCTTCTATTTTTGTCTTTCTCTTTACTTGCCACATCAGTTCTGCCTAAGAGGCTCTGAATAAATTGTAGACGTAGGTGTGATTGCTCGTAGCATGTGAAGAGCAGTTTGCATCCCTCCGATGCCCCAAAGCCTTCCTCTGGGAGCCCTGGGGAGCTGGACTGGAGAAGGCTGGGAGCTTCACCCTCGGCCCTCACTGCCCATCCCAAGGGCAGAGCTGCCTCTGGGCAGGGCAAGCAGAGCCAGCCACAAGTTCCCAAAATCCACACCAAAAGCTGAAAGTCTTTTCTGAGGAAATTCCAAATATTTTAGCAATTATTTTTGAATTACATCATATGAAGTAATGCCATTCTGCTTGGAGCAAACTACATTGCTTTCTTGCTTTCAAAACACCTGAAGAAGTGGGAAAGAGCAGAAGTTGGCATGGGAGCACAAAGTGAAAGAAAACCAAGATAAACACAAAACTACATAATCTCTGAATATCAGTCACTGCCAAAAGAGGTGTCTTTTTCAGTGTCTAAACCTGACTAGACAGAACCTGATTTTACATATGTTGACTGCAAAGCAGCACCATAACATCTTGCTCAGTTGTAAAGTGCTACTTGGTGGGGAACGCCAAGAAGACACCTTTTACTTCTTGCAGCAGAGAAAAAAGGCATTTAATCGGGTTTGGAAACATATACTACAATTTGTTTCTGTGCTGATATTCTACGTGCTGATTTTAAATCAAGACCATTTGGGGCTGCTGGACTGATTTCTGTTGAATGTAAGTAAAATACGAAATAAAATGGATTCAGCAGGAGGAGCAAGTCGTAAGTCAAATGGCAGCCTCTCTTATTGCAACCTGTTTTCATGGACTAAATGAAACAGAACAGTAATATTAAGAATACAAATACAAATAGAAATTAAAGTTAACAGTGGTGTCTCAGGAAAACATATTTCTAAAAATATATTTTGGAAAATTAAGTCATAGAAATATCTGCTTCTGAGAACTATCAATGCAGAATTGTTTTCCATGTTGTTACTGAAGGGGATTCAGTCTAAGGACCTGAGTATGTAGGGCCTGGCATATGGTATACTGAACCAGGAAATTACATCTAAGGGAAAGGTGATAAAGGGTGCAGGAGATAAAGGAGGAAGGGAGGAAGAGATCTATTTTTCTGTCAAAGTCACCAAAGGACACAGAAAAAGCTTGTTCAGATTCATATCTTAAAAAAAAAAAAGCCAACTACAAAAAACAACACCACTTATTATTTCTGGGATCTCAGTGAACTTGCTAGGATTCAGTGTATAATACAAAATCAGCAAAACATAGATTCACAGCTGAAATATTAAACAGCAGATGGCAAATCTGTCCAGGACCCTTGCTGTGGGTACTAGGATTGTAGCAATTGCTAAAATTCTATACTTAACATAAAAATAGTAGGAAATCCAACAGTAACCCAGAAAAAAAGCATAAAACTGTAGCTATGGATGTTCTTCAGCAGAAATTTGAGTAGAACTAAGAATGTTCTGAAAGTGCAATAATCATTGCTTTGGATGTTATGCAGACATGAGCATTTTAGGAAAAAAGGTGTAAAAAAACAGGGTTTGAATGTGCTATACTTTGCACTGTGTAGATGACAGTACTTGGCCAATAAACTTTTGAACAAACAGATGTATGGGACTCCTGTGTGAAGCCTTACCTATAAGTGATCTGTTCAGCTTTTTGACTGTTGCAGGGACCATGTTGTTCTCACTCCATCACAGCAGGACCTACTGGTACGGACACTGTAGACCCAGTGATTTGCAAGACCACTGGGCAGGTGGTACAGCAGCTCAACAGAAATGTTTGTGCTTTAGGAAGAAGATCAGCTGGGAAAGAGGTCATCAATTAGCCCTGAAGTCTGCTCTCAATACCCTGTTTCTTCTGGGCAATTTGAGAATGGACCCCAATGAAGTGCTCTGGCAGGAGCCCAACTTGGACCCTCCTTTTGACATTGTTTCACCAAATGACCTACACACTTCTGTATACACCTCCAGACCAACACAGGGAATGCAGGTCTCCTGCAGGTCTTATATGTTAGAGTGTGAATTTTAACAAAGAGTAAAAGAAGAATTTGTATTAAGAAACAATTTAATTTTGTCTGAAGAAATATTGTTGGTTTGATTGCTTCCACATTTAGCATTTCTGTCTAACAAATTAGTTGCCTGACACAGACACACCGCACTAGATAAGACATCTGCCTTTTCAGAGGGGCACAAGTATCCCATAGGTACTAAAGGCACCCAACCAGCCCCATGAGACTAAGTCAGGCTATCTTAATTAGAAACCTATCTTTAGACAATTGAATAAAGCCCTGAATATTTCAGAACAAAAATCCCCAGCGTTCAACCACAGGCAGGTAATGTATTAGGAAGAGAGAATGACCTAATTGCTGGGACTTTAATTTTAAAAATAAATAAATAAATTCACCCCAACTAACATTTTTAAGCTGTATAAAGTTTGGAGAGTTTAATTATTTTCATGCAGCTTTAATTGGGACAAGAAGCCAAACTGCTGGAGTAGAAGTTTCCTTTCACACCCTTCTTGAACCAATTGCAAACAGAAAGAGACAACATCCAACTACTAGCAATAATTGCAAATGATTACTATTTACAGAGTATTCATCAGCATACACTTCATCAAGACTGTTACCACAGCTTTCTCTTGGAATAAGAGATTGAATTGTGGTATTTCTTATGACACAAATCCAGTTATGAGCCTTTTTCATGCTGCAAATAAATGCCTTATTTTCTGCCTCATTTTTTTTCTATATTCTGCTAAATATATGTTCTATAAGTTTCTAGTTTCACATTCATTCAGTCTCACACTGTAGATTTCCTCTATATTTCTAGTATCTTTTTCTGCAGATCTCTGCAGGTGTTTCTGTATTACCTAGATGACACTAGTGTTTGTAATACTTGTCAGGCTGGTACTTTGAGATTTTTACTGTCAAAACACTTTTTTATCCTGCTTTTATCATTAACATCTTTCTTAGACAACAGCCTGGATCTGGAAATCCTTGCCAAAAAATAGTCCTCAAGTATACACCTATTAAAATCAACTATATGATTAAAGACTCCATGGAGAAACTACATTCTCATAAGACAAAAAATACTTAGTGCTGACAGCACTGTACCCACTAGACATTGTCCCATCATAAGTCATTGCCATTAACCATTACACATTTTACTTAAAAATAGCTTGAAATAATAAGTAATGTGAAGATGTTCAAATCTTTCTTGATTTCTATTGTCATAAGTGTTTTATTAGACCTTCAATGATTCACAGGAGCCTAAATAATGCAGTTATATTTTTATATCAGATAACTCTGTATACTTCCATATATACTGTGATGTGTGTGTTAATACACTGGTAGTCCTGTCATCCTTACCAAATAGGATAGGTAGGACTGGGGCACCATTCTAGGGTGTGTTTGCTGAACCAGGGAAAAAGTAGCAAACCAGATTTTCAGTGGAAAAAGCATGTGATTGAGTGTGAGATAGACTCTAGCTACAGGCTAGCAGTCTGTAAATAGGAAAGAGTAGTCTGAGGAATAATCATTGGAAAGGAAAGCAGGCAGCAGGTAGCTGAATGCAGGACCAATAAAAGTGGGGGCTGAACAGCAAACTTTGGCAAGAGCAAGCAGAGGAAAGTGACAAATAACACTTATTTGAGGGCTTTTCCAGGCAAAAGTATCTGGTAAGAACAGGAGACCAGAAGCTCTGACACTGGGAAGCAGCTGAGTGGTACTTTGAAAATGCCTGGTCCCTTTGAGCAGTGACCCTCTTCATGCCTTCCTGGAGCTGTGGAAGGGCTAAGACAAAAAGAACCAAGATCACAAGATATTCATCTAGCCATAGAAAAAAATAAAAGAAAACAATGCTCTCATTTTGGTTATTGCCACAAAAAAGTTATTATTAATTTTTACTTCCTTTTCTGAAAGGCTAACTTCTGAAACTGATGATATTTTTATCTTATAGAAAAATGTAAAGATATACATATTCAAATGTTCTAGCCTTGGACAAAGTTCTTATTTATTTATTCAACTATTTTCAAACTGAGCCCAAATTCTTCTTCTGTTTTGTCATGTTAGGTCTCTGCATTGTGCTGAGAAGCATGAATTATTAGAGTCTTATTACTTGGAGCAAAATCTCTTTTGTAAAGTCAAAGCAATTTCTTTTTTTTTGTTTTTTAGAAAAAAGGTTTGTCGTGTGGAATAAAAATTCTTCTGATGCCATTTAAATGCAGCTACATTTTTTCCTGTTCTGGGAGCCCATACTGCTACAGTAGTTAACAGAATTTCTGTCCACTACAATACAATAAAGATAGCAGATGTGGAGTCACAAGACCCAGAGACCTCTAACAATTAAAGGTCAAAATCTGTCTCACTTCACAGAATGCTGCATTTGAGCATGAGGTCTTGTGTATATTTGTCATCTTGTTCAGTCAGAAAGATATGACAACAAATAGCTGGTCAAAAGCTGTCAGGGTCAAACTAAGCTTGATAGAGTGCCCTAGGTCACCTCTGTGATTCCACCAGCAGAAATCGCCCTGCTGTCAGTTTGCATTTCAGTCAGATAGTACGTGGCACACAGAAGAACTGTATCCCACCACTAATTGCTGCTTTGACCTTCTTGTTAACCAAACATTTTGATTAGAAATATGTACCATGTCATCATGTTCCACGGCAATGTAACAGCTGCCTCTTAACAGATCTGTAATATTGAATGTCCTCTCACCTCACACCCAGAGGATTCACAATTTAGGTAGTATTACAGTTTTGGTTTGAATGAGGTAAAAATCCAAGAAGATAATAAAGCATTTCATATAAAGGAGTGCATACTCCAGAGAATCTTCACATTCCTTCTAGTAAAACAGGCACAGAATTAAATTTTGTTATAATTCTCAAGTTTTCTTGGGTTTTTTAAACACTGATCTGACTTGAAGATAGGCAAGAAAAAAGAGGAACGATAAGTAAACTTTTCTAGACAAATGATTATTTCTCACTTCTGCGAAAAACCAAAATTCCCCTGCAAAATTCTCAGCATGTGCATAGAAATGAATATTGAATAAAGAAGTCACTTGTTACTGCTTTAGAATTCTGAGATGCAATTTATTCATTATTACAGTGAACATGATTCCAGGGAAAGCTTGGACTCATAAAATGTTCTGAACTTGTCCAAACAGACTCAGTAAGCCCAAAGGGAGACTGCAAAGCACTGAGTCCTGATCTCCAGCAGACTGGTTCCACAGCAACTTAGAAACAATCAAAGCTTTCATGCAACTCTATTCCAATTTTTCTGTGTAACAGATCTTTCTTTGTCTCAATTTCTACACACACATCCCTTTTACTTTCTTTTTTTTTCCACTTAACATTTTCTTTTATTTTTGTTTTTATACATTTTTTTTCTCTAAAGCAGAAGCAGACTTCTTTTCATACAATTTATAAGTTTACATCAACCCATCTCTTTGCTTTTCCATTCCCCAAAAAGCATTAGTTTACTTATAATATAAAATTTTAAATTAATCACAGTTCACTTCTACACTTTTTTCTTTTTTTTAACAGGAAAATAAGCCTTTCTCTTTCTGTGCATGCAATAGCAGGCACATGCTGATGCAGAAAACTTTATTAAAATTTTGTCTTTACTCACAAAACAAAGATCAATTTTGCAATAATTTTGCTAGAAGTTTTGTAAGATTTGCAACTGAAATCAGCCCTTAAATTTCTTCCTTTAGTAGAGAAATATATTTGAGCAACTGCAATTTGTCACATACACATTGTGAAAGCTTTGACAGCCACCAAGTAGAACTAAAGCTCTATTACACTAAAATTTCTTATATTTTTTTCATGCTTTTCTGTTATTCCACAATTTCTCTTTAACATTTGGTAGAGGTGGTCCTATTTTGCTGCACTTTTGTGAATAGTTTTGAAAGCACCTGTTCAACAGAATATTTCGTTTTGCACATTTGTAAAGGAATAATGAGAGAAAATATATTTACATCTGGAGTGGCAGAAGTAAGAAGCCTGAGAGAGATTTTTTCACCTTCAGCCTACATGCAAGTAATGCATTTGGCCTCAGAGATGTAAGCCTCCAGTGGTGCACACCCATGGAAACATTCTCCAAAATCCTATGGTTACAGCTATGGCAGCACACACATGGGAAAGCGCTGGGCAGAGGCCAGTGGTTCTGCAGACCATCCCACCCCCAGGAGGAGGGGCAAAAAGCTGTTAGATGCTGCTGGAAGCAGAACTGCAGTGCCATTGAGGTCCAAATGTGCAACTCTCTTTTTCTAGGATGATCCCATTATCCCCTGCACAGCAAGGAAAGTATTTTAACAACCCCGCTTTGGAACCACTGGGGAACATTTTATTAATTTCCTTTGAGCAAAATGTTTATGTCTGGGCTTTCACAAATTGCTTTTCTGGCCCCAGGAACTTTTGAAATGTCAATGAAGGAGATCATCTACATATCTATCTATCTATCTATCTATCTATCTATCTATCTATTTATCTATCTATCTGTCTATCCATTCTATCTTCTTGCATTGTCTTTTTGAAGACCCCAAAGCAGAAAATTAAGAAACAGTATAAACAGTTTGGTTATTTTCCTTTACAAAAATGCTTCTGCTATTGCAATGTTCTTTTGATTGTTTCTTTACAAACACCAGGAGTCCAGATGTGGAAAATAGCCCTTGCTATGGGTCCCTGTATATGGGCATGACCCTCATTTTTGTAATCCTATTTCTAAGACAGAAAAAGACAGAAATTATCAGAGCAAGGCCTCGATTCTGAAAATAGACTTTCCAACATATTTAACCTTACATATCTAATTCATCCCAGAGTAAAATTACACTGAAAACATTAATTTGATATCAATAGAAATCTGATGTACCTCAAAACCATCTCATTGTAGTAAAACAAGCACAAAATCATCCATCTACACTTTTTTTTTTACTCGAGCCTTTTTATTGGATACAACCTATTTCAGCATTTCAGAAATGATGAGTGCAAATAAAAACACTTCAGTCAGTATAAATTTTGTATTGAGTGGGAAAAAAATATAGGCCAATTAGAAGGCAAGATGGCAAATGGAAGAAGGGATTTTCCAGGCCTTCCTTCAGCAGTAACATGATGAGGTGTGTCCATATATAAGAATAAGTCTCCCTCCAGGGCAGTTCTCACTGCCACACTGTGAATAGATAATAGCAATGATTCTAGTCAGGACAAGAGGGAGCTGAGTGTTCAGAAATACATACAGACAAGATCTACTGTGACTAAAGAAGGTACATGAGGGTACACAGAAGTGCAGTTAAACTGTAGGTAACAATCCCAGCATGGCTTACAGAGGGAACTGGTAATCTGAAGATCTTCTTTGGGTCTCTCTGTCTGCCTAAGATTGACCAGAGCAACCAGGCACTCAGGCCCATGTTCTGCATGTGCTGCTTATTCAGCTGACATTTAAATGAACATAAGAAAAGATGGAGCCACCTGGCCATACGACAACACAACTCACTGGAAAGACCAAAGGGAACTTGGACCATTTGTAGGATAAAGGATTACCCAGGATTAGAAAATATTTGTATCAATTCAATAGAACTTGGAATCATTATACTGCAAGGTAGATAAGCTAGGTTATTTTAACTCTTGTCCAATAACTTTTGTGACCTGTCATTTCTCAAGGTAAAATATTAGTACAAATGTGCCTAAAATTTAATCAGTCATAGTCATTTGTGCAAATTGCTGGTGAAATGTTATGAAGTTCCTTAATTAGTACTTCCTTACTTCAAAGTTTCATTTTATTAAAGAAAAGTCACAGAAAATGTCTTGAGCTAAAGCTCAAGTCTTCTTCATATGGAAAGCATGCAAAAATATACTAGATGTAGGAGTCTTCTTTCCTGTTATTGACATGTATTTCAAATAAATGATCTGGATAACTTATATTTTACAACTTGATGAATTTGAATGGTTAAAGTCTATGTACAAGACTAATGTCCTGGAGAAATCACTGTATCTAAAATTACCATTGTAGATCCAGAGTTGTCTTGTTAATACTAAAATGCATTGTGGTGGGAATGATACACTAACAAGACATCCTTTCAATAGTCTTTAATCCTGCCCATTTGTCAATACACTTAAATTACTTAATGAACAGTCTTTTTTTAAATATCATTCCAAAACAAAATGAACATGCTGTACATAAAATGAAATTCACTCTTAAGTAGATCAAAAGAAAATGAACATAACCTTTGACATGCAGCTTGTTAAGAACTTACAACCATTGCCCAAAAAATGAAAACTGAGTTTGTATTGTCTTGTTTAAGATAGTGTGGCTTGTAAAAAGTACTCCAGAGAAAACAGGATTTGGGAGAGTATCCACTACTCTACAACAGTGAAATCAAGAAGAATTATCTACACAAAGTCATTTTACACATGATTTCTAAAGAATTGAAAAGTATCTTCCTTAGTAATTTTAAAGCACAGACATCAATTCTTGTTCTCTAAAAGCACCAAGAGTCTTTCCCTTAATTTGGATGCAATGTGTCTTAGGTAAGATTCTGTAGGACTTCGAAAAGACGACAATTAAATTTGCTTGCATTTTTACAAATCAAGAAATTAATAAATTAAACAAAACAATAAATGCCAAAATAATAATTTCTGTTAAAAACAGAGTAATTGTAACACTGAAGCTACAATAGGAAACAGGAGGAAATGTTTTTTTTTTGATAAAATATCTCCCTGTTGGCTTCTCAGCCAGATTTCCCCATTCAGCTGTTATTCTCTAATTGCTCTTGTTTTCTAACATCAGTTACCATCCACTGTTTTGCCCCCCAAACAATTTATTCACTGTAGGTCTACCACCTTTTCCTCATCTTTCCATACTGGTAGTTGTGCCTGACTACAGACCACAACCAAATTGATACAGCCACTAATATAATCTAGGCAGTAATCCAGGCATTAATAGTCAACACATGTAACTACCTGACTGACTGTATCCATCCAGTGAAAGGAGCTGTCTCTCTAGTCAGCTGCTCCCAACACAGAAATAAGATACTTATTTTGCATTAATCACATTAAAGTCACTGGTGCATCTCAGTCCAGCCAGCTAGTTACCTCAATCAAAATCCAACTGCAAAACAAATTTCTTGCAATCACTAGATTTTAGAACAAGAACATATTTTCATATAGAGGTCAGGTGGTGTATGTTTCCTTTGAACAGACAGAAAATTTGCTTTTTAATACTTAAGTAAAGTATTTTTAATGAGTTTTTAGAGTTTTTTTTACTATTATTTTCTCCTTTATTATTGTTCACAATAATCCATATGCAGTGAAGAAAGAAAATTACTTCAGGTAAAGTTACACTTAAAGTTCTTCTTCCTTGGTAATCTGATCAAACATGTTTTATAAAAAAAGATGTTATCCCTGCTCCTTCTTCAGTTGGAGTCCAAGATGAGGCAGAATGGAAACCATTTTTTAAAGGCACTCTCAAATGTGCTCCTTCCACCACTGCTGATAATTTATCAGATTATCAAAGCTAGAGATAACTGAGTTTGAAAATGTTGAACATTGAGAATTAAGAAATTATTCACAGTTTGCTAGCAGACTACAGAAGCATCTTCTGATGTACCTTTTCATTAAGAATTATTAAGAATAGTTCACTAACCCTCTCAGCAAAACACACCTTGTCAATAAATAGTTTTGTACTGCAGCTAAATAATACATTTACATTTGCAATAAAAATAGGCTGAAATAATATTCAATTAATTAGTTATTCATTCAGTTATGCCTATTTGTATTTAATGCACATACTAATAATCTGTAAATGTGTTCATTCTTTAACATAAGAAACAATCTGGCTTTAATTATAGTACAGAGCAGTTAGCTGCTTTACATAGTGTCATTTTACCCTCTGATAAATGGATGTTAATTAGTATATGAAAGTATAGGATACCATCACATAGACTTTCATCCATTTTCAGAAATGAATATTGGTTCAATGGCAAGATCAGCTACAGTGAAATTCTTGTAAATCATCTAAACTTGTGAAAAAAAATCTTTTCATTAATCCTTTCTGACAGGTTAATTTCATTCCATTTCTAAGTTGTCAAGTTAGAACATGGAACAAATAATCAAAAGCCTTTAAATCAAATATACCAAATCAAGACTAATTGAATATGTTTCAAGTATGTCAATAATAGATTCATTTTTCAAAATTTAATAGGAAAGCTTGTTAAGATGTAAAAATACATGCCCTGCTAAGTCTGGAAGGGCAGGAAAAGTGTTGGCACAGCAAGTTTATCTTTTTGTTAACTGCAATGCCTGAATGTGTGACACAGTGTTCATAAAGGAAATGCATAAACATCTTCATATGTACATGCTGTTTTGTAGATCAAATAGCTATGGAAAGTATTGAAGTAAATACAGTTGTTCCATTAATTAAGAGCTCTTCAATTTCACATTTTGTATAATTATACTGTTTTACAGAATCACACATTTCTGTCCAGCCCATTATTTTATCTAGAATTTGGAATGTCTTTCCAAAGAAATGGGACTGGCTTTCATATTAAACTGAATACGAAAAACTATTAGTAAATTGAATAGGGCATAAATTTCCAAGAATTTGATCTCCATTCTTAGATCTGGTGTAAAAAATTTTTTTTCATCTTTAGCACTGCCAGCAAGAGAAGTTTAAAAAAATTCACTTGAGAGCATGCTACAGACATTTGCTACATATTCCTAGCGTTGTTTAATATTATGCCATATTGATTTGCATTAGTGATTATCTCAGTACTATTGTTGGACAAGAGTTGTCAACCACCACGTTGGGTGGGGCAGTTTTAAATAAAGACTCCCAAAACAAAGAGTCTCCAAGAGCCACTGTCAGCTGAGATGTAGAGCTTTATTCTGCTGCCCACACATAGTCCTGCAGCCAGTAAATATGGTACTCAGCTCATACTGCAAGTTGCTCTGATCCTTTTAGTTACAAAGCAACCAAGTTAGTACAGTCTGGACTCTGCTGTCACCACTGCAGCTCTGCTCACCCTGCTGACAGTCTGCAGGACTGCACACTTCAGTGAGGGCATGGCCAGAGAAGGGTGCACCTGTGGCACCTCGTTTGTAGCTCCTGACAGATCTGCTCCTCTTCTTCTGTTCCTCACTAGATAGAGATACAGAGATATAGAGCTATAGAGATACATATTGTATTATTATATATTATTTAAATTGGTCAGTTTGTACTGCTGGCAGAAGTACAATTTAACCAGACCAGCACCTCTGGTTGTGCTATTTCACTTGGGCAGGCAAGAACTTCTTGGCTTCTTACAGATTGTGCTCCTTTTTTTCACAAATCTTGTCACAAATTTGAATAGGACAAGGCACCTAGAGTACTCCAAGACCTTGAGTAAGACCAGACCTCAGTCAATGGGCAGATATGACATGGGATCTATAAAAAGCTTTCTGGAGCCTTCTGGAGTGGCAAATGGAATCCATGGAAGTTACCCTAAGGGATCCCAACCCACTCTATATATCCTGCTATGGAAGAATGCAACGTAGTACTTAGTGTCAGCATGACCTAAATCTCTTTCTAGACTCCCTCGATCAGCTATTCAAAGGTTACAGAGCTCAGATATCCAGTCCATGTTTATATGCCCTATGTATGTGCCATGAAGATTTCTACTACTTCATGCCTTCATTTGGAGAAGAATCCCACCCGTTGCCTGTGTTATACTTGGATTTACACAAAATGGGAAATACTGAAGCCAAGACTGCAGCCACCAGCTATTCCTTTGAGCTCCAGAGGACAAAGTGGACCTGAACTGTAGTCGGTGGAAGTGGAAACATCTTCCATTCCATTTGTCTCTGCTCTCAGTCTCCAGAGAGTCATTTATATGTGCCCACAAAATAGCATCTTAATGAGTTTAAATGAAGTTGCAGACTTTTCTTGTGTTTGATATACTGGAGCCTGTTTTGTGGTAATTAAATAATTAATCAGTGCTACTCTGCAATTAACCAAATAAAATCAGATATTACAGTAAAATTAACGAGCTCATTTCAAATTGTGTTCTCTTTTACAGCAAACTAGACTGTTACACTTCTGTTTCTCTAAGTAGTTATGTTTTCAAATCAAAATAAATTTTCTAAATTATCATTTGTCGAACTGAGTTATTCCAGGAAGCTGATTAAGTGACTTTTTTTTTTTTTTTTTGCTATTACTGTTTTGTTCATTACAACTTTCTTTAATTTCTTACTTACCAAAAAAAATTATTCAATGCATCCACTTTAGGCAGCTACAGGAACTCTAAAATGTTTCAATGGCAAATTTATTCTGTTATGTACTTCAAATGCTCTATATTACACTTCACCATATTTGAATGTGCAGTATGCTTGATAAGGCATTTAAAAATAGGCAAACAAATCTATTTCACACAAACCTGAAACATTGCTGCAGGTAGGATGCAGATTGCTTTAATCTCATTTCTGAATCTTAAACTAAAGGAAAAGTACTCCCTTCTAAATCCTGCTTTATAATTAATCAATTTAAAAATAGGTGGAGTTATTTACATTGTAATCTACATTTTAGAGCTGAAAAGATGGTTCTGAGTTTATAGGAAAATTTAAAATCTGAGAAAAAAATGGTGAAGTCATCACTCCGTTTTTATCTCTTTTCTCTGAAAGTTTCACAACTCTTACAGATATATTGGTAGAGTTTAAAGCATTTACATTTTTTAGTTAAATAATAGTTACCAAAACAAATTGAATGTCCTTATTCAAATAAAAACTCAGCAATGTAAGCTTAATTTATTATAAGTTTTTCAAACAGAACATTGCTAAGAATAGTCAGCAGAAAAAGAAGCTCCTTTCTTCCCTATGCAGTCATGTTTCTACTAGAAGACACCTCTTGGGGAAGTTGCTGCAGTTCTCACTTCCATTTAATTAATACTTTCAGCTATTATCTGGTACCAAAAATGTCTGCACATTAAAAGCTATTCTTAGTCCTTAATTCAACTCACATCTTCATAAAGTATAGTGATAAAATCTTTTTCCTGAACTGAAGAATCTGAGACTTTTAGTTACGATCTCTTGTCTTTGGTGTATAATTACAGCTGAAAACATAATCATAAAATATATCTACATATCTTTTTTGTCTTAAAAAATAAAAATATAAATAATACATATCATTACGTATGTTGAGTACATAGTAAGACATGGAACTTACAAAGTATACATAAGTATTTCTGAGAAAAAGAATAAACCTAACCAAGTATGGCTTCAAGTCACAGATTCCCAGAATCACAGAATGGGTAAAGTTGGAAGGGACCAAGGTGGATCATCTGGTTCTAGTGTTAATATAGTTTAAGCATCTAATAAATCTAGATGTAAAATCATTTTTAAAACTGAAGAACTCATTATACAGTTTTAATAATGTATAAAGCTTCTAATCAGTGCTTTCTAAATGACTAGTATTTGAAAATAATTTTGTACCTTTGTCTTTTAGAAGCACATTAGTGTATTTGCATAGTTATGGAAATGGCGGTTGCAAACTGATTACTCATTTTAAGAAAATGAGCAATACAATAGTACCATATTTGAATCCTAAATCTAGGAATGCATTAAGAACAGGATGGATTTTCAAGGACATATATATACTGCTCATCTTCCTACATATGACACATCAGATTTCAAAGTAATAAAGACACTTGCAAGTGGCTCAGGTCAATAATATCTGCCTGTTTCGCTGTAAACGATATTGCTCAAACTTTGATGATATTCCCATGGAAACCTGAAACAAGTTTAAAAAACTTGAAAAAAGTTTCTTAAATAATCTCAGTTTAACTAAAATGCTTATCTCTACAAAGTAAATGTTACAGAGTTTCTATTTTTGCATGTGTAGTCACTCCATAATGACCAATGCTGGAGGGAATTCCCACACACTGTGGGCTGCTGGGTGGGTGCAGTGTATTTCCAAGGGCATGGTGGCTGACTGGCTGCTGTCCATCACACAGCAGGGAACTAAGACTCAGGACGTGCCAGAGGTTTATAAAGTTCTTGTAGGGATAGATCCTGCTCCCTTCAATGTCATAAATATGCCTGTTTCCACCTTTCAGCTATTTCTTGCTCTGAATTTCTTCATTCAAGGAATCATTCTGAGTCCTTGCTCTGAATGTTTCAATCTGAATTTCTCTTAATAGTAAGATTTCCTTCTGAAATTATTATAGCTTTCTTAGAGTGCTTATATCCTAAAGTTTTTAATGGGTGGTTGTTTTCATGTCTTATTGTATTATAGTTGGCAATGTAATAATATTTAAGACACCTGTACAAGTTGCATGTGGAAATACAATGCACAATGTATAAACGAAAAATCTACACAGAAGTCAGCATACAAATAGATACATAATAATGTTAGATTATGGAAACTCCTTCAAGTGAGAGTTTATCTAACTGAACAGATTTAGGGTTAATGACATTTCATTTTCATGGCTTCACTTCAAGAGTATCAGGTGCACTGCACTACATTCTTGATGGAGTGTGTTATCTTTTCAGCTTCTAGCAATTTGCACAGCACAGGGCAGCTTTTGATTGAAATCTGCATGAAGGCATTCAAGCACAGAATTTGTCAAATTGCATATCAAAAATAGCACTTTTTTCTCCCAAAAATGCAGGAAGGCATATTACCAGCAATCTGCTATTGCAGAACGTTTCTGAAGGTAGCAATTCATACTACAGTGAAATTAAGAAAATATTTCCTAATTGTGTTCGTTCTAAATATATGTATGTGCATTTATATGATAATCACCATAAAAGTCAAAGAAATAAAAATCACAAAGTTTAGAATTTATAACTGATAATTAAAATTCTTTTTGATTAAAAAATAGTTTAATGAACTAATAAGTATATGACAGTTTGAAATACGCATATAATAGTTATAAATAAGATCAGGTTTTAACTGAATAAAAATTCTATAATCTCTTTAGAGAGAAGTTATTGCTAAATGCTAATGCATTTCACATAAATCATATTAGAAAGTTAAAGCTGTCATTTACAAGGAGATAAGGCATTTTCTCAGTATTACAAATTTTGGTATTCCTATCTCTAATTTCTCTTTTACGTTTTGAAATCTTTTTGTTTCTTCACCTCTGAAATTGTTAGCTTTGAAAGAAAATTAAACATTCTAGGACTCGTTAGCTGTTTTGTCATAAAAGGGTGAAAACCCAAACAGGATCTGTGGATTTTGGATAATCTGTTGTAGGTATCTATAGGCAAAATACTGGCATACACTCAACCTGCATAATTGTACTGGTGTACTTGTGAAGACATCACCTTACAAGATATCCATCTAACACAAAAAGTACAAATACTAGCACAAAGAAACCAATTCCATCTCACTGAGCTCTGCCCTGGCTGAACTCAGACTTCAGTGGAATTACAGTTTTTCCCAGTGTTTTAAGATGTTTCATAGCAGTCCAAGCACTCCTGCATCTCTAACGTAGTGAGCTCTAGTAACTTGATTTCAAAATTTTCAGTAAAACACTTCTGCAAAATCAACGTTCTCAACACATGACATGCTGAATGCATTACTGTATCATATGGCATTTTACCTCCAAGTATGCTTTACAGTTGAGTAAATCACAAGACATTATACTGCTGAAGCCCAACTGCAGAATTATCTGACTAGTCTTTGAGGAAGCAAAGTTTTACTTCCAGTATTTACAGGTGAAAAAAAAAATCCATGGTCACACCACATTCTGTACTCAGAGAGTAATACAGGCTTCTTCATCAGTAACAGACCATTATTTATAGAGGAATAAGGGCTCATGGTGAATACATAGAAAGATCGGAAGCAAACAGCTTGGACAGGTTCTAAAAATATGTGTTTCATCTGCCTATGTCAAGGCAATGCCTCTACTAAATGGGACTTCGAATAAATCATATTTTACTTATTAGAGTGAAGTCAGACATTCTGTATGAAAATTATTTAATTTCTAAGCATTTTTGCTGCTTTCCTCAATAAGTGGCAGAGCAAAACATCTTCCTACAATATGCTCCATTTTCTGTGTAAGTCAACTTTGGAATTTTGGACAAGGGAACTATTTTTAGTTCATTATTTATTCAGCTCAATAAAGCTCCTTTTTGTTGATGAAGAAGATGATTTTTTGGATATCTGTTTCACTTAAGCATTTATACAACCTCCATTTATACAATCTGCAGTAATATCAGAGGAAGTCACGTTCTTTTAAAACTTGTTTATTGTCATAACACACTGGTCTACAAAGCACTGCATTTGAAACACCTTAGTACATTATCAGTATGACTAGTAAGTAGTACCCCCAGCGGTGGACAACAATCCCTGAGCTAATCCTGGTCTCTCCTTGCACCATACTAACTGGGTGCTAAATTCAATTATCCAGAGGTAAGACTATAATTCCATCTAGATGGTCTGTTATTCTTCTGGCCTGTAGTTCACAAGAGAGCAGCTTTTCTCATCTAATATCTGACTGTGACTTAAGTGGTTCAAATGGCCACAAGCACCTGTGAGCCCATCTACATCGACTGTAACAGGAGTTTTACCACCAGCCAGAGAGGTCACAGAGAGCACCTAAGGGGAGGCATAAGGCATCTCAGTCATAACCCTCTGTCCTAAGTAGGTTTGGGGCACGTTTCCATACAGTCATGGCTAGCAAATTACTGTCCTTGGTCAGGTGGTGTTTCTTGATACTTGCTTTTAAAAATTGCTGATTTTGTCTGGAAATTAAGGCCCATTAAGGTAGTCAAAAAATAGAAACAACCAAAACCAAGTCTTTAAGCTCTAACAATGTTATCTCTTACTCATACTGAGAAACCAGTTATCTAAACCACATTATTTCACTTCACTTGAGGAAATAAAGGCTCTCTTTACTTTTCTTCTTTTCCAGTTGTTAAACATATTTTTACACTGCTGAAGACATTTTCAAATTTTGTATCGCTGTAATTACATATACGTCTGAAATATAAACATCTGAATTTTTTGTTTAATTTAAAGTAATTAAGTAAATAAGTTTTAAAAATAGTATTTTTTAATATCTAGCCAAGTCTAAAGTTGGAAATCTTTTTCCAAATCTGTTTTTAATTGCCCAAGCCTGCTTGACTGCTAGTAATCATTAGATATCATAAGTCAAATTACAGTAGTTAAAAGACAAAGAGTGGAAGAAATACAGAGGGTCGGACACATTACAAGACACAAAAAAAAAGGGATTTGGAAGTCGCTAAAGTTTGCAAGTCCCATTGCAATCCATGACAAATTTCTTTCTCAATCCTTCTGAGTTTGTCCTGATTGTCTACCTGGCATTGCAGTCAACAGACTCAAACTTCTATTCACAACGTATGCAAAAGTGCAAAATAATCAAAACAAGAAACAAATTTGAGGACTCTGAAGAATTCATGTTAGAAAATACTATTCTAATGAAACACCATGGAGTAGGGAAAATAGAACCTGAAATTCTAATAATTAGTAACACAGAAATAAGAAAATGGAAGGTTTTATATCTACAAGAATCCTGAGCAAAGCCTAAGCTCACTTACACTTTTCTATGTGTCTCTATGCAGTTTATGCTTTACTCAAGCAATGTTGTGCCATGTTGACCTGTTACGCCACATCAACAGGAATGAGCTGTCCTTTCTAACTTATTTTAGATGTGGTGATCTAGCCTTGGAAATAAATGTCCCACCATTTGCAGGACTTTGGGAAGATGTGAGGGACACACCCACTGCATCCTACAGGCCAGAGGTCTTCAAAACTCATCTCCAAAAAAGGAAGAAATATCTCAGAAAAACAGCCTTCAAGAAGAGCAGAGAAGAGTGTCCTGAATGGGCTCAGTTTAACTTCACTTCAAAATACATGTTTTTCAGTTGTTGACAACAAAATGGTCCAGAACAACCAGTCCACTGCTTTATTTGTAGCTAACTAGTGGATTCTGTTGTGAATAGATGAGGGTTAATAGTGTGCATCTTTTAAGATTGTAACCAGTGAAAAGAAAATAAGGACATTACTAGGAGATAAAATAGTAGGGAAATGTAATATCTTTTGTACAAAGACTCCACTGACAACCATTAGCATTATTATCTGTGCCAACCAGGAAATGACTATCATTTTAGATACTGTTTGACAGCTCTGATTTATTCCTGGAGAACTCAACTTGATTCTCACCAATTAACATTGTAGATCCATAACCAGCCTTAGACATGCCACGTCTATTCACAGGGGATTATCTGTAAGCCATTTATTCCACATGTCTGTCCATTCAAAGTATCTGTATTTTCTGCAAGATTACAGCCTCTCAACATTATTCTAAAACCAGTTACCAAATACTAAAGCCATTCTCCCCCACTGATAACCTTGTAGAAAATAGAACAATATCATTTATTCAGCAAATATACCTTTCACCAGCTGCAAACATATTTTCTGTACAGCAAATAGTCTCAGATCTCTTAAGAGAAGTCACTTCCCTTCGCTTTTTCTCCTTCCTTCTCTGCCTCTCTCTCTCCTTTCTCCATCTTTCTCTCTGTCCTCTCACTCCAGCCCTCAAAACACATACACAATACTCATACTCACACACACCCCAAGAGCAACACCAAAGTAATTTATGGACAGGAACAGAAAAATTTGAACCACTACAATTAAAAATACTGATTTGTATTTACATTATCCATCACCCCAAAGAAGTCTATGGCACTATAAAAGTCCATGGTACTTTTTCTATATTAATGAATTATCTCACCTAACAAGACCTGCTGTGAGATGGTTCTTGGCAGGCACATAACGGGATTCAGTTATATTATTCAACTTTTATCAGACTGAAAGTGGAGAACATGATAACCCATCTCTTTGAAACATTAGGTAGATAGATTTTACATAGTTTCACTGGCATCTAGGAAAGTAATTTTTAGGATCAAAAGCTTTTCAGTCCCCACATCCTTGGATGTTACATGATAACTCTAAAGCATCTTCAACAATGGTCCTGTACATCCTTGCTCCACATGATATCTTGCATTTTTTCCTTGTGTAGCAAACCTTTCTTAACACTTCAGTTAGAACTGTTTAGCAAAATTTGACAATATTGGAGTTCCTCTGGGCTCCATTGTGTGCATGGACATGAGCCTTTCTTATTTAATCACACAACTTAACATACAGAAATGGGGTAATTAATCTTGGCTGATACCAGGAGCTTTGTTAGAGCTCAGATTTTTTTAAATTTTCAGTTACTGTTATTTTTAAGTAGACCCAAATGTCATTTCAAAGCTCAGTCTGGTGCTCTGACATGTAAAACCTAAATGCAGCCCAGGCTAATTTACATATACTAAACCCTTGTAGACCCAGAGCTGAGTGAAAACTCCTCATAGAATCCAAGGCAGGGCTAGCAATCATCTTGCATACACGATTATATGGGTCATGAACTATTTGGTTCTTCCTACATACCAGACTCACACTGTCATTACAAGCACAGTACAACCAACATTTCTGCCTAGCACATTATTATCACATTCTAATCACTATGCATACACCTACAGGTTATATTTTGTTGCTTTATTATGGTGCAAAGTAGCCATGTGACTGCCTTTATATTCAAACAACTCTTATATTCTTGCTCTGATACGCTTCTAAAAGTGTCCATCGTGTGCAGAAAGAGGACCATCATGTGTTTGATTACTGTATTCACATATCAACAGAGACTAAAAAGTTATTTACCTATCTGCATCTAATTATTCACGGGACATTGTTATTCACAAGTACACTATTAGTGTGCCACTTCCAAGTGTGCAAAGGAAAGTGCAGAATAGAATCACATCCACAGAGATGATGGTAGCACACATGACTAATGCAGAAAAAAAGGACAGAGGGTTGTTGAACCCACACAGACAGGTGACCTCAAAGAGCTGTTTATAAAATAAGCTAAGAACTTCTCTTTGTTCTTCAAGCACTTGCTTTTATGTTTTGTTCTAGTTACTAAAAATGCACTTCTTAAAAGACTGCAGGCATGGGCGCACAGTCTACTTGAGAAAGAAATGCATTCATTCCAAATCAAGCACACAAACAAGTCCTAAAACCTTCATCATATTTAACAAATGTCCCTATCAGACAGGTATCTGTTGTTTGGGTGTTCTTTTCTACTTTCTTTTAGAGGTAGATAAAAAAATATCTCTGTTTCAACACCCTTACTGTTTGGAAATGTTCATTTAGGAGCCTACAAGCCATTGTGATTGCATGAGATGAGCAAGGTCTGGGCACATCTTTGTTTTGTACTTGATTTGTGTGCAAACAGAACATCACTTAAACATATTTTAATTTGCAAATGACAAAATCTGTAACCATTCACCCTTTTTCCACCATCATTCCTTACCACAAATCATTGGTTCACTTTAAAAATTACCTTAAAACATAATCATATCTTGACTTCGATTATGTCAATAAAATAAAATATTAAAAGCGCTTGAGTACTTAAAAAATTTCAGCTTACAGGGAAACACAGACACTGCAGGTACTAAAGTTACAGTGTTTCAGATTGGATCTGAGCATACTAATTGAACCCTATAGCTACTTTTGCCTAAATAAAATACATAATATATCAATTAGAAAAATATTTTGTCTTCTTGGAAAAAAAGTAAATATCAATTATACAACACTACATAATAGAAACGGCAAAAGATTATTAAGCAAAATTGTTCAGTGAAAAAAAATGACCTTTTTGTTATGATTCCTTGAAATCAAACTCTAGAGCAGACAAAACAATTGCAAGCTTGTTTTCAGCAGTCTCAGCAGTGTCAAAGTGAAATAACCCTTGTAACCCTTCTAGAAGAAAAATACTATATTCAGCAGTAGTAAAAGCTAATATTCTCAAATTATCAAAGAAAATTGCTAACATAACCCATAGAAAGACTCCTAAGTACATCAAAATGCCACTCTAAAGAGGAAGGCACTTCAGATTGTCATATGAATATCTCTGTTGTCTTAAATGGGACTACCTAGGGACACAGTTCAGAATTACTTAGGAAAAATCTAAATATATTATACCTAATTTCAGTGACATTTTAAACAGAAATTAATAACAAATCACAAAGATTTTACTGGAATTGAAGTTTGTTCCTTAAGAACATTGATTCTCTTAAGAGTCTTTAAACCACCTTCAGCCTGTGAATTCAGGTGATCATAACAGGTATTGCTGAGAGTAACATTCAGCTGGCTAAAACAGATTTCCCACTGCATTACCACTTCAGATCTTTTAGTGAATATTAAGGTACAGAGCAACTTTCTGTTTGTTACTTGACTCTCCTGCTTTGAGTGGCTAGCAGAAAGAAGGATGTCTGTGCACCAGATGTAACCTCTGTTTGCGATGGCTGTGTATTTAGAAAACACTGATAGGATCACTTTTGTATCAGTGAAGGGAAGTGGACCAACACAGCAATGGGCATGCCCCACCTATGTGCAAGTAACCCTGGGTCACAGTGGAAACTGCACACACTGACAAGCCCTGGAGCACTCTCATATACCTCTCTGTGTAGTCCAGGGGAGCATTCCTCAAAACAGAGAGCTGCCTCAGTTCCTGCAGACACTAGCAGGACTTCAAAGGTGACAGCAAATTGAGGAGTATATACAGCTATGTGTAATCACTTGCACAGAAGCTCAGTGAGAGTTGAAGAATCTAAGAATCTACATTTCTCCATTGTGTATCTGTACAAGCATCTGCTCGTAGTTACCCTTGGAGCAGTGATCCTATGGAGGAGCACAGTCAAAGAGCCCATTGAAAAAAAGAATTTTAAAAAATTGTAAAACTATGTTACAGTCCAAGCATCCAAACTTACAGCTAAATCAAACATGTAATGGTCTGAAAAGTGTGAATGGAACAGCAGCTGGCAGCTTTTCTGATTCCAGTTGGAGCATGTCCAAACCGTGTAAGCAATGTTCCATGAAACCCACCAAAGGGAGGTTTCATACCTTCAGGTGATATGTAAGAGCCAGCATACATAGTATATAACTCAATCCTTCTGAGCAGACTGCAAAAATACAAACTCTGCTTCTCAGAAAAAGATATTAGAAAGGCATTTTTAAACTTCTGTCCAAATTCTGACCCTGAGCTCCCTTATTAGCATTGACTCTATGGATGTTAGAAACGTGTGTGGTTCAGTGAAAAGCAAAACTTGTTATTACTTCTTGGACTAAGAGATGTGCAATAAAAGATATATCTTTTTCCACATGGAACAGTTACAAAATGTAACTGCTTGTCACAGGAGGCTGAAAACACAAGGAGACTCCTCGTCATTGAAAAAGTCCAACAGACAGTGCTACCAACTGTTATTAAATTCAGTGTTTCAGAATTTTGGTCCAAGACCCTACAGTACTGATGAACCAGAACCTGAAAGTCAGGGCCCCTTGGCTACTTCTCATATACTTGTACAGACTTGCTGAATACAAAAACCTGTGAAATGTTTCCACAGAAATCAAGGAGATTTTTGAAACTACTCTGGTGTCGGGTACACCTGCCTACAACGGTTCCAGGAACTACGACTAAGGAAAAATCACCAAAAGTAGAAAAGAAAATATTGTAAGACAAAAAAATAAAGAGGCAAAAGTTTCAATTTCTGAAGATTGGTGTGATTAGGATTTGGTGTTCAAGTGACAGAATTTGACAGAAGAGAAAGATTTTCTGATCATTTGAATTATTTTAATCAATGAGTTCCTCCCTAAAAAAAATGCATTCAAAAAGGATAAAATTCCATAATGTTTAACATAATCTTCGATTATATAATAAAACATTAAGAATGCCTGAGCCAAGAAGTCTACAGGAAGCATGTAATTGAGTCACAGTTTGGTTAAAATTACAGTTATAATATTGAGATAAATAGAAAATTAGAATTGAAAGAGAACTCCAGCAGCAGCCTAGTCCTTGACTTAGTGAGATTGCTTAAACACCCTGCCATGTCCCAAATGAAGAAGTGCTCCAAGAACTGTGACAGTTCAATTCACTTTTCCACTTCAATACTTCTCAGAGCAGAGAGAAAGTATGAGTAGTATGCGCATTTTTGTAAGCCAAGAATGGCAGAACAATTTAGTGCCTCACAGCAGTCTGAAAACCCTTTTAGAAAAAATATTCCATAAAGTGCTTATTTGAGCAAATTGTCCATTTATTTTTGCTCTATTCATTATCCACTATGGCATAATTATACACACCCAGACTACTTTGTTATGACACTACTGACCACTGTGTTAATAAGATGTAGCAAACAATCTGTTTACTCTTTTTTTGCTTTTACTCAACCCATTTTGTGCAAGTTACAGTAATTCGGTGTTATAAATCACACTGTGGTGTTCTGAATGCATAAAGCTCATGCACCTCAGAAGGCAGCTTATACTTTATCTAAGTTACAGTTGATTGACTCAGTAATTATAAAATGGAAATGTACATCACACAGACTGTAGGTGCATCAGTGGATCCCTTTCTAGGGGAAATACTCCAAAACATGATTGCAGAGATAAAGTAAATAACCAGAACTTATACTATAATACTCTTCAATAGGAAACAAACAAGTTAAATTCTGGGTGAATAATAAAGCACACCTGTGGTTGTCTCAGGTATACACAGACCTGCTCTTTGCAAACATTCATCTGGCTGAACAGAAAATTTTGACTGGAATGCAGGAAAGAAAAGGAGAGTGTATGACCTTTGGAAGAAGGAGCAGGGAACTCAGCCTAACTACAAGGATGTTGTGAGGTTATGCAGGGAGCAAATCAAAAGGGCCATAGTCCAACTAGAACATAAACTGGCCACTGCCATGAAAAACAATAAAAAGGGTTCTATAAATACACCAGCAACAAAAGGAGGGCTGATGAGAATCTCCATCCTTGTTGGACATGGGGGGAAACATAGTCACAAAGGATGAGGAAAAGGCTGAGGTACTTGATGCCTGCCTTGCCTCAGATTTTAGGATCAGTTGTTCTGGGGGTACACAGGCCCCTGAGCTGGAAAACAGTGATGGAGAGCAGAATGAAGCCTCCATGTTGCAAGAGCAAATGGCCAATGACCTGCTACAGCACTTAGACACAAATCTCTGGGGCTGGAACGGATCCATCCCAGGGTACTGAGTGAGCTGAGGAAGTGCTCACCAATCCACTTTCTGCTTTTTCCAGCAGCCCTGGCTAATTGGAGAGGTTCCAGTTGACAAGAGGTCAGAAAATGTGATACTCATCTACAGGAAGGATCTGAAGGAGGATCCAGGGAATTACAAGCCTGTCAGCCTGACCTCAGTGCAGGAGAAGATCATGGAGCAGATCACCTTGAGTGTGGTCACACAGCACATGCAGGACACCAGACCATGTCCAGATGGCATGGGTTTAGGAAGGGAGGTGCTGCTTGACAAACTTCACCTGCTTAGCAGATGAGTTAAAGTCTGTAGATCTTATCTGCCTGGAATTTACCAAGGCCTTTGACACCATTTCTCATGGAATTCTCCTGGGGAAACTGATTGCTCCTGGCTTAGATAGATGGGAATACACTTCACTAGGTAAAAAACCTAGTGAAGTTGAACACCCAGGCCTAGAGAATGGTAGTGAATGGAGTTACATCCAGCTGGCAGATGGTCACTCAGTATGTTCCTCAGGGATCAGTGTTGGGCCAGTCCCATTTAATATATTAATGGATGGTTTGGATGAGATCCAGGACACCCCCAATCAGTTTGCAGACATCAAGCTGGGCAGGACTGTTGATGTGCTGAGCAGTAGGAAGGCTTTACAGAGGGATCTGGACAGGCTGGATTGATGGGCCAAGGTCCAACAAGGCCAAGTGACAGGTCCTTCACTTCAATCACAATAACCTCATGCAGAGCTACAGCCTGGGGAAAGAGTGGCTGAAAATCCTCCCAGTGGAAAAGGACCTTGGGGTGCTGGTTGACAGTGGCTGAACATGAGACAGTGTGCCCAGATGGCCAAGAAGGCCAACAGAATTCAGGCTTGTATTCAGAAATAGTGTGGCCAGCAGCACTAGGGCAGGGATCATCCCTCTGTACTCGGTGAGGCCACACATTGAATCCTGTTCAGTTTTGGGGCCCCAACTACAAGAAAGACATTGAGGTGCTGGAAGCATGTCCAGACAAGAGCAACTGAGCTGGTGAAGGGTCTGCAGGATAAGTCTTATGAGAAGCAGCTGAGGAAGCCAGGGTTGCTCAGCCTGAAGAAAAGGAGACTGAGGGGAGACCTTATCACACTCCACAATTACCTGAAAGAAAGTTGTGGTATATCACTTCTCCCAAGAAACAAGTAATAGCACAAGAGGGAATGGCCTGAAGTTGCACCAGGGGAGTATGGTATCAGAATAGAAATTTTAAAAAAATTATTCAGAGAAACATAGTATTGGAACACACTGCCCAGGAAAACAGTTGAGATGTCATCCTTGGAAGTATAAAAAAGATTTTAGGATGTGGTGTTCAGGGACCTAAAACCTAGGGTTTTAGTGGAGAACTTGGCAGTGTTGGGTTACTGGTTGGACTTGATAATCTTAAAGGTATTCTGTAACCTAAATTATGCTATGATTCTAAAAGGCTGCAGTCATCAAAAGTCACTCATCAAAAAAGAAGGCAGCCCATCAGAACTATTATTTTAAACTATTTAAGCTAGCCTAGTTCATTTTTTCTGGGAAAAAATGGGAATGCTCATATGAGCAGCATGCAGGCAGATCTGAGGACAATAATCTTTGACAGAAAAACAAGGAGCTGAGGGCAGTAACCTTTACCACCAACAAAGCCAGATGATTTGCTCATGCCACAAGGCTACAGAAACCTCTAGTGCTCCAGGAATGCAGACCTTCAATGAGAAAAAATTTTGAGCATTCAAGAGAAAAAAAAAAACAAACAAATACCACCACTGCTACTGACAAGAAGCAGACATAATTCATCCTAGCATCAAAAAGGCAGATGGTTCATCTAACAAGAAAAATCAATGGTATTTGTCATACTTAATGATGACATTTTTAAACTTCTCTGTATTTGCAGGGCAAAGGCCAGCCAAGCTATGCATATTTCATCTGCTGGAAGAAATGCTGACCTTACAGTCTTGCCCTTTTTCAACTCTGACCTTTCAAGACTACAGTGAAGGGGTAATCATCATTAAAGTGGGAATAGATATTCACCTGAAGGACAACAGAGTTTTCAGTCCAATTTGTTACTTAATTCTTTTGTTTAGGGAGTAGTAAGATTTTTTGCTTCTGAAACAATACAAGCTACAATATATTTACATTCCCCTTAACATATTTTGTTGTATTTGAGGAGTAGAAGGGATTAAAGTCTGCTGTAATGGTCCTATACATATCACTTTGACAGGTAAGAGAGTAACTAAGAACTAACTAGAGCAATCTGCAGCTTGAATACAGACAACTTTCTTTGCTATATGTTTTTGCTCTATCTTCAAGCACAGAAACGTTTTCTTGCGGTTTGACACAAGTAAACAATCTTGTCTCAAGGGAATGAAGCAGCCCATTCATATGAATTTCATTTCCATCCTTCCTGTTTTAAATCATCCTAAGTTACCTTCCCTTGATTTCTTCTTTAAGTAAAGATTTCCTATCTATCTAATCTACGACTGGAATGTATGTAGGCTTAATCAATTATATACCTTTTTTAAGCAAGCTAGCTCAAAACAAGGAAAGCCATATCCCTTTTAAGTAGCCTTAGGCATAAATAACCCCTTCAAGCTGAAAGTTTCCTGAAGAAAGCCTTAAAAGGAGATGAAGACACTAATTATGTATGTAGGAAGCTAAAAGTAACACAAAACCCCAAGAAATTAATGTGAATAATTTCCTAGGATAAGTTTGGGAAATGATAGAAATAAAGTATCGTGATTCAGAGCTGCATGTTTGAATGGGGATTTCTGACTACAAATAATTGCTTTCTATTTATTCCAACTATCTAGCAGAAAGTGAGCTCCATATGTGCTCTTTGTTTGGCAACATGATTTCACTAAGATATGCTGGATCCAGAATGTGACTGTTACCTTTTAGGGTGGTGCAAAGAGGGTATCCTTGGAAGTTGATTTGCTGCTATCCAATTGTTCTAAGCCATTATGTCCACATTACATATTAACCAGAAAAGAAGTTTGCTCCAGTCCATGGTCCTATATGCAGGGACAAAGAGCTAAGCACTCTACAGAGAATGTTACATCCACATTGGAAGTGGAGTGCTTCAATGCATGACTTCATCTCTTTAGAAAAGAAACTGCTGGGTGCGTGACTATCTACCACACAATGCTAAGTATATATGTTAGTAATTACCAGATGTGCATTTCACTGGCTTCACTTTCATGCTCATTCATTTCTAAACTCAGATCTTATGTTGAATTGCTGCAGGTTAAGTTGCTGGTAGAAGACTTCACTCTATCAACTTCATGTGCTCAGGGATTTTCCTGTTAAAAAACAAAAATCTGGCAGACAACCTGAGGGACACTGTGAATCTATGATTCTATAAATATACCTTCTTATATAAGTGCATCCTCATGTTCTTCCTGATTATCAGTGCACAGGTGTCCAGGTGCTGCCAGTAGGTGCTGTGGCAGATTCTGCTGCAGCTGTGGGAGGATCAAGGTGGAGCACAGGTACCCACACTGCAGCCCAGGGAGGACCCCAGAGCAGAGAGGGCAGATGTTTGCTGAAGGACTGCAGCCTTTGGAGAGGACCCATATTAGAATAAGGGATAGTGTGAAAGGAAAGGAGCAACCACAAGCTGTTACAGATTCCCCACCCATTCTGTGACACTCAAGGTGGGAAAGGAATGGAGGATTTGGAACAAAGGAGGGGAGTTTATACTGGGAAAAAAAATCAGAGAAGGGTGAGAAGGGTTTTATTTATCACCATCCTAATTTATTTTAAATTACAATAAATTAAATTCCTTTTCTCCAAGTCAGGTCTGTTTTGCTGTGAGACTAATTGATAAATGATTACCTTGTCTTCATTTTGACCCACAAGCTTTTCCATCTGATTTTCTTCCTCTATCCTTTAGAAGAAAGGGAATAAAAAGATGCAAAACAAGAGAGAAGCAGCTAGGTGGGCATCTGGCAGCCAGCCAAGGTCAAAACACTACAACCAGGCATTTTCTTAAACTGGAAAAATACTTGAGAAATCATTTATGTAATTCAAATTAATAATCAGTCTTACACACTCCCTCATATATCACAATGACCATTTGATTTGATCAGAGGTTCCTATTGCTTTAAATACCTTTTTCCATAAAGAACATTAATAGCTTTTTTAATTAACTTAAAACAAAGACAAATACACATTAAAAAATCTTTTTTAACAACTGTTTCTTTGAGAACTATTTTCGAAGGTGTGCACTGTAGTATCTTGAGTTTCACCTGTCTTTACATATAGCTCAAAACCACAATTTAGGCAGTAATTACTCCAAATAGCCTTTAGTAATCCTATAATGTATTTTTATAGTTCTAAAACCTTTTTCAGTAACAATCTTATCTAACACCTAACTCCAGAATAACAGAGTACACTTCTCACATCCTGGATACACTTGGTTTCTTAAAAAACATTGCTTTCTCTCAAAATTGACCTGCCGAAGCAGTGATGGTACTTCAGTTATAAAAGCAGCCCTTAGAGCAAGACCTGTGACCTACTGCTCTTCTCCAGTACAAGACTTTACTGACAACCAAATTAAAAGCCAGGTGCTCTTTTGCATTAGCATTTACTGTATTATCCTGCTTGTCTTCCTGTCCCTGGAATCTTACCTTCTTCTTTTTCAGATATTTTCTCAGCTCCAAGAAGAGATGTGGAGGTCGCAAAATCTGAGATCAGATTGGAGCTGTATTTTGAGTTAGTTTCTGAAAGGCAGAGGAGTAGTTTTGGGCAAAAAGATCAAATATGAGTTTCTCACTTTCTGCAGGGGTATTTTAAGAAAAAAAAATCACTGTATACATAAGTTCTACCCCATTCTACAAGCCATTGGTGGCCAGGTTATGAACCTAAACAGACTGAGTTTTGAACTGTATGATTTTTGAAAGACATTATCCCTGATCAACCAAATAACTATACTTTCTGTATTTCCAGTTCTGATAAACAGCAATGGAGCACCTCTTGGTTTTCCAAAAAAAGAGGAGTTGGAAATATAGAAGGATTTCTCTCTCATAGGCTCCATTTCATGCAAGGCTTATATAAATGTGCAATTCTACTGCTTGTAGACTTACGCTATGCCAATACAAAACTTTAGACTTCTATGTTTCAGGTGTTTCCATGGACATTTCTCTAGAGAATTACAGACATACCAAAATGCAAGACATATCAAGTATTACAAAAGCTTTTTTGATCTCTACTGATAGCACACTTACTGTTTTGTTCCACATGCCATGCCAAAGTGCAAAATCAGTAAAGCCACAGTAATGGCACTTTAACACCATGATGCCAAGTGAATTTGTAAAAGCCAGCAAACCACATAGCAATGCTGCTACTACAGACTGCTATGTATCATATAGCACATGATGCATATCATTCCAGAAAAATACCACTGACATCATTCTGCTTTTGAATGTTTTCATTTCATCATGGAATTAAGGAAGTTCCAAAATTAATCTGCCCCTTCTTAAAGGTATCAATTTGACGCCATTTCCAGATTCTGTTTCAATAATGTGGACATTTCTAATTTATGCATAAGAGACCAGATATGTACTGGGTTGGTGCTCAAATACCCTGCAGAGGGAGATCCAAATAAATATAGTTTTGAAAGCTAATTTATTACTCTTATGTTGTTTCTTTCTTGTCACTCAGGAATGGCACTACCCCAATTAGTGCTTCCACTGAGAGACTCCTAAACACATGTTGCTTGCTCTGTCCCCTGCTTCCCTCTCCCCCTTTCCCTCCCCAGCAGCAGGATGGAGAGGATAACTGGAGACAGGTACTACTCTGTCAGTTCTGTACAGCCCTACAAAGGACAATACGTTAGGAATTCCTTCATTTTATGCACACACCACACTTCTATGAATCCACATTTATCTTTCACCTAGACTGCCACAGCAGGATATCCAAAGGAGTCTGCAAACACCTTACTCTCCTTGAGAAAATCTAATAATTTCCACACAGCTCCAAGGCAGACACTTTTTCACAACCTAAATTTTACCCTCTCTGCCTCACCAGAAACTTGGTAATGGGGGTTAAAGCAACCAAAATATTGTCTTCCGTGATTTGCTGTTTTGGTGCCCGGGGTTAAAACAATTTATGCCACTTTGCCAGAAACAATCAAAGGTTTTACTCCACTCATCGTTTCTCTCCATTGGTCTTTACATAGTTTAACATTCCTTGCCTCACCCACTTTTTCCAACTGGAATTTATCCACCTCGGACCACTGGCACTGGAATTCCTCAATCCATAGAGCAGCTCCAAACAACTCAATTTCCAACCGTTGTTCATGTCTCCTTTCCAAAACAAGATCCAATCCTAGGCAGGTCCTGTAACAACTATAACCCCCACTGCAGTACACTGTATATATTTGTTGAAGAAAAAAATAAAAAAAGTACATCAATCTCTCAAAAGTAAGGGTGGGGGGAGGAAGACAGCAGTTGGTGGGGTATAGGAGAGGTAGGTAGCAAGGAGTAGTTTATTTGCCAGGACCTTTTCACTTTTAAATTTTTGTTTGTTCTGAATCCACCATATTGAAGAGAATTCATAGGCATAGGAGAATCACACTGCTGGGTTCTCCTTCCCCCCCTTCCTTTTCATTTTAGTGATAAAATTCAAAAGCTAATAAAACCAGACAGATTATAGCAGCATTGATGAATGGCCATGTCTGGATTTCCTGTCTGGAGACCAGAGCAGGCACTGTCTGAGAAAGAAGACAAGACAGTCACTGCATAGAAAGAAAAGGAATATCCAGCAGATGGATTATGTCTGGCTGGTCTCATTATTAATACTGATCTGTATCAGGCAGTGATGAATACATAGAAGCACTCAGAAATACTAATAGTTTCACCCTTTAAGTACTAATTTCTATCCTTCTATCCTATTTAACATTAAAAAATGCTCTGTGATCTTGTCATTGATGGAAATGGTTATAATGAAGAGGCAGGTCTCTTGGGAGGAAAGACTATACCAAATTTAATGAAAAATATTAAAATCAGCTTGAGAGGTAGACAAGTCATAAACTACAATCAGTGAATATCAGAGAAAACTCTTTTCCTCCCAATTTATATTCTTATTTAAATATAATTTTTAAATCCTAAATCCAAGGATATTTTCAGTTATTGAGACTATGGAGTAAATATATTCTAAGCTACTAAAAAAAGAAGGAAAACAGGACATATTAGGTAATGTGTTGACAGTAACAATCAATTACACAGCATTCATGCTGTACTGAAGTTAAGCTTACTTTAACAAAATCTCTAAATCTCCATTTTCCTGGATCTTTAACTCGTTCAGGAGCCTCTTCTGAGAAATTAAAGAATGTGAATGCACTGACATACAAACAGGTAAAAAAAAATCTCACCCTAAGTCTTGAAAGTGCCTAAATATTCACTAAATCAAATTGGAAACAGCAGTGGGTCTCCTGCCTGGAGGAGACAGCTAAAAAAAAAAACAAACAGGCTGTGGCATCCACCATATCACTTATTCAGGGTGAAGTAGGGGAGAGCATGTGGATTGTGAGGATTTGGATGATGACTCTCAGACTCACAGTTCTTTTTTACTGTTTTGATGATTATCCTATTTGGAGTATTAATGTGACACAGGACAAAAGGATAGGCTCTGAACACACCTTCTTGTGAGCTGCCACTGCTTGATGATACTCAAACAATTTTCTCTTTTGACATGAAAAGAAGCAGGGTGACATTTCCTCCTGAAGCATACCAGGAACTGTGTAATACATATTTAGGTACCAGAACAGGCTTTTAGATCTACTTGCTGAAAAAGGTTCACTAAAAGTGGCTGCAAGGACTGCTAAGGACAGTGGGGAAAATGTAAAAATCACAAATGTAATGTAGGTGGTATCTATCAGCCAAGATAGTAACCTATTAAATAATATAACTGCACAACATAACTAAGACAGACAATAAAATTCCTCCTAGTGGCATGATCTGAGGATTGTAGCCACCAGGTGACTAAAATCTGTAGGTCTGCTTTGTGATTGCCACACCAATATCTGCATCTATCAATATCTGCATTAAATAAGAAGCTTCTTCAGGGCTAAACTTTCTTTATGAAATGACTCACAGACAGATGCATAAAGGGGTAATGGGAAAAGAATGTGCTTTCCTTTGTTTTCCCTCACCTTTTCCTGGAAATACAAGTAAGCATTGGTCTAGATCATTGAATAAAGAAGCAGAGCACAGACTCCCACATCTGCTCAGGTTCCTGTCTTTGTCACCAGACAATCTTCTCTGCCTCCTTTTTCTGAGCTTGAGATTCTATCCCTCACCTAAGGGTATTTACAAACATAGCTGTGGGCTAAGAGAGGACATAAAACTGTGAAGGTCGATCACACAGACTGAAACATTCCTTTCTTCCCAACCAGCAGATAGTTCTGCTTTAGCTTGACTCTTCTTGTTATGAGAAACAAGTATGGTCTTACAAATCTGTACCTCAAATGCAGGATAATTTCTAGGCTATTTTATTCACAAATATTTGTATAGACTTTTCTATTCAGAGCAAATTTCAGCAACTCAAGGATTGTTTTGAACACAATGTCAAATGCAATGTCCCAAGAAAGCCCTAAGAAAGACTACTTCAGTCATAAAATATAATTTTTCACACATATTTTGCCTGAAGTGAGACTTCACTATCTTGTGATATAAATGTTTGTTCTTTCTTCATTCTGTCATTTGCCACATTTAACCTCAGATTTCAATCACACTGGAGAAGCCATTGTTTTATGCCTAAAAACAAGGACAAGAAATTAATATTAATAACTAATAAGTAAGTTATTTCCATTACTCTGACACTGATTTTGTGTGCAACCCCAGGAAAATCAGTGTCTGCTCTGCTGTTCTCTCATTTTTCTGTCAAGTAGAGGTACTAATACACACTTGTTTTTTCAAAGTTTAGTTGGTGGCTTATGTCTAAGTCATCAAAGTCTATAAGTGCCATCTTCATAAATATAGATATTCAAATGAATCATTTTTCCCTTTATTATCTTTTACCTCTAAAATTAAAAGTTTTGTTAGCAAAGCTTCATTTTTACACTGGAGTTTTTATTATTGAACATGAACTCCCAGAAAAACATTTGAGAGTTTTAAGAAACTTTGAGTCCTTTCCTACAGTACACATAAAAGCTTTTTTAGTTTTCCATTTTTAAGATAAAAAGAAAGATTTTCAGTAGGTTTTCAGGACACCCAAAGCTCTTTTCAGTTTTCTGAAGAACAAACATTGCAAACCTTTTTCTTATTTAACAGTATTCGGTAATGCAAGATGTCCCATGCAATCATTGGGGAAAACTTTGAGACTCCTATTAATGTTGAGTAGCACTTAGCTAACAGGTTTCTGCAGAAAATATGACTCAGCATAAGATTCTGAACAAGAAAGATTATTAGTGTCAGAAAGTTTTATAAAGTCTTTCCAAGATAATTTATTTGAAAATGTTTTTAAATCTAGACACACAAAAAAAAAATCAGAACAATGCACATTATTAATTATAGAGAAAAAAACCCACAATAATACTTGGGTTACATCTCTGTTTTGTTGTCTAGTGGACAGTGTAATAATATCAGTGCATACACAGGTTTTATCTTCAGCATTTCATCCTGATTTTAAAAGCATTTTAGTTCATCTATCAATAAATTTAAAAGTACTGCATTAGAAAATTTGAGTATGAAATTAAGTTTTTGGAATAACTTGAACAATTTGATAAGGAAGATCATATTTTTCAAAACATAGCACAAGTCATTAGTTAACAAAAGTACTTTAAAACAGCTCTGCCAATGTGGATGGAATTTGTTTTAACGGCCTTGAAAAGCCCATGATTTATGATCTCTGTCAAAAGACATTATGCATTTTTACAGTTCCTATTCAGATCGGCATATTTCTAATTTCATAATGTAGAATGGAAATTAACTGCTTGGATTTCTCCATTTTGCATTTCAATTCGCAGACCAACACATTCCTTTAGGAACACAAAGTTCCATATGTGTCTCTTTGTTATGTCAAGAGTAAAGCACAGCATGTTTGACTACAGCCCCTTATAGCTGTCTTCTATTACCAGAAGTTACTGTACATTATATAGTCTCTGAATAATGAGTTGTTTCAGGTGTGTATGCCATTAAAACTATACCTTATACTGAATATTCTGAATGGTCAACGCAAAAGCTAAACAAACTTTTGCAGAGTTTTTGAGATTTAATTTTAAACCAAAATCAAAGACTTAAAGGTACTTCTTTTCTGCAATTTATCATAATAGGTCAACAGCATCCTTTTTCTTGTAGTTGAAAGCTAGAGCTGAAGTTCCAAATTTTTTCAGGTTAATATCAAACCTCCTGAAAACTTTACAGAGAACTGTAATTAGCAGAACCCACTAATTCCAAAATATGAGAGAGATCTGATATTTAAATATCTCTAGAGCTACCTAACCTAGAACAGTCACCCATATATACTTAGCGAGAAGCTTTATGAAGGCGTTTTGTAGCTCCTACAAATAGTTCCATTTTAGCACATATTTGCCTGCACACAAATAGACTCACAGGTACTTTCCACAATATGGAGCTGCTTATAGCATTAGCCTAAAATTCATTTTAAAAGCAAGGAAGATCTGGAGAGTGTGTTCTTTGTAAATTCTTTCTGCCTGCAGCTGCTCATTCCTGTTTCAGCTTCTCCAATCAGATACAGCTCCTGGGGTTTTTTGGAGGACTCCAATGTTTGTATCACTGCTATTGCAGAGCTCATTGCATCCAAATAAGCAATATGACCAGCTATGGGACATTCTCATGCCTCCTGAGAATGTTAAAAGGATCAAGTCCACCACAAGCAAGGAAATAAAGCAAATATTTTTAAACCATAGTTCCTAAAAATTTCTTTTAAATTCTGTAAACTGTACTTTTAATTTCACACCTCTCCTCAAACAGGACTTAATTGTCCAAATCTAGAATGCCTCTGCAATACTTTTCTCTGAAAGGCAACTACCCAAGTGGTATGTCAGGAACTCTGGTTTGTCTGTGAAAAGGTGAAGGAGGAGGAAGAATAAACTGGAATGGAAGCTGAGATCAGAGTTTGTAGAACTGCCTGCTGTGAAGAGTACCATGGATGAAGAAGGTCCACCCTCACAAAATGGTAATCACAACACAATCTTAGCTAAACACAATAGTTACAAAGGATGATAGTGCTGCTGCCATCCTAACAATGGCAAATCAAATTACTTCTCTACAGCTACTTTTAGGACCTAGGACAATAGAAACAATGCATGTTTTCAATACACTTTCACAGAGCAAACTATGTATTTTAAGTCAGTTCATCAGCCTGAATAATTTGGAGCTTCACTGTAGCACTGTACTTACCATTTTTCTACCTGATCTTTTTCATTGTGTCAGCCTTAAAGACATCCTTGTTTCTTTCTTCCTTCTTCTCTAGTAAAGAATTCTGACCTTGTTTTTACATCAATCACTCAATTTATAAAAGATCTTTGAAAAATTAAATTCTTCGTCAAACTCAAAAGTGAAACTTGAGGACATCCACTTAACTAAGGGTGCTGAACTTACCTGTGCCAAAAGTAATAGCAGTACCTAAAACAGCAGATAAGAATCAAACTGAAAACAAGATGAGGTACCTCACAGCACTATTCCTAGCTCAAACTGAGCTGTTCTGTGACCCACAGAAGATAACAGCCTTTGTCTATATGGCTCTTCCAGCCCTTGGAATTCCATATCCACCAATGGAAGATGTGCATTAAACAGCTACATTGTTTTGTTGCTTTTGGTTTTAAAAGTAAGTTCACAGAAGGAAACTGTGGCAAAATCAGAGAATCTATGTTAACATAAGTTTCAAGATATCTTCCTAAGTGATCATAAAGGAAAAGATAACACAAGGCTTTGTGAGAACAGTCAAACAGGCAAGCCAAGAGTCTCAAAGGAAATGGTGGAGAAGAGTTTGATTCTGCATCATTAGCAGTCCCTATAACCTCAGTAAAATAACAAATGCTGTTTCTAAAGAGATCCAGCATTGAAAAAAAACACAAGGGAAAGCACACTTATCAGGTCAGTTCAATTAGCAGTGAGACTGTGAGATAAAGGTCTCCCTGCCCTTCACACCCACAGTGGGAGAACCAACTGTACTTCTTAAGTGTAATAGTCCTCTTCCCTCTCCATATTAAGTCATAGGGCTCTTCAGCTTTCTGTGCTCCACTGCAAAGACAGTCTTGTCCCTAAAGATAAGGAACAATAAAGATTTTTAAAGTAATAAAAAATTTCTTTCATCCATGGCTTGTCACCTACATACATATGGAAAACATTTGCTCTTCCAAAAGACAGAGAAGGGGCAAAAAGGCAGAAGCAGTTCCACCTGGCTAAAGAAGGAAAGACCACAATGGGGAAAATGAACAAGAGTTCAAAATAAATGTTGTTAACAAAGAAAAAAAGAAGAGCCTACCATATGAAGACTCCACCAGCCAAATGTAACCATTTCTGGAAAGGGAGCCACAAAAACAGATGTTTGGGGTTGGTTGGTTTTTGTTGTTTTTGTTGTTTTGGGGTTTTTTTCAATCTAGCATTCCTAGTTTTCAATTAGTCAACATACTTGAAGCTATAAAAATAAATAATAATACAACCATTACAAGAAAATGTTACTAACCCTTCCTCCCCCCATCTTGGACAGTTTTGGGGAAGTACAGTACACAGACAAAACCAGCTCTAACTGCAGGTTTTTATACTTCTTTTGTGTTACCTCTATACACTGAGCTCTTGCTTACAGGATAGTCAGACAGATTTATTCTGATAAGATTTTATAGGCAACATAAATTTTTAAGTCTTGCCTGTACTATAAGCCTTGTCTTGAAAATGCAATCTGCACTAACAGCATTTTAGAGTAAAAAACATCTAAATCAATCAGGTGAACCGAAAACCAGCTTTTGTGTATTCACTTTTGGATAAGTAACTGGAGAGCACGTCAAAGCTTTTTTGCATGCCAGCCTCTTTTATCTTCAAACAGATCCACAAATGGATTATTTATAGATGTGACAGCAGCCCTCTGAGTAAAGCATAAAGGGCAGAGATTACAAAAGATTGATTTCCACAGCTCAGTACTGCCATAAACCTATAGCCCAAGCAGATGCACAGGGGAGAACTCTCTTCCTTAGGTCAGCTGTTCATTTCTGCTTACAAATCCCTGCGGAGGATTAAAAGGACGTTCATGTAGTAGTTTGAAAAAGCCAGTAAAGAAGTCCTGTTCCTCTGTTTGCCTCCATTTCATGAATCATGTGGTTAACACAGAGAAGAGACCCATTTCCACCTGTAGTGTAAGCCACATGCATTCTTGTCTGTGGAAACACCACCACAAGCCTTCTCTGCTGAATTCAAAAACTTTAGGCAAATCAGCAGAATGAACTTACAAGTGGGTTTCTGTTTACTGCCAATTCAATTTGATGAGCAAAATACAGAGAGGAGTTTTTCTTGTCTCGTTTCCACAAGCAGTGAAAATGTATAACATAAAACATCCATAAATCTAAAATGTGGTGGAACTATATATGTAAATGGAACACACTCATGACTATATCCATTCAAGTGGCCATTTTCATTTTGATGAATTTCTCATTTTTCTTATTTGAAACTGAGCTATAAATACACTTTTGACAAGTATTCACTCTATCAGTTTTGATTGATTCAATTTTTCAAACAAGTTCAATTCCTCCCTTTGCCTATTTGTTCTATAAAAGTCAAGAAAGCCTAGAGTAAACAATGGTAAACTAACCTCCCAGTTGTTCACAGGATAATTCTTCTACTGAATCAAAACTAATATTGTTAAGTGTTCAGAATCTTCTGTCAGCTGACAAAAGATATTTCCATTCTCTTTTTAAACTGAATCATTAACAGACTACATTGCTCTTGCATTCATTACAGTTCCTCCAGTCTGCTCAGTTCAGGCATAGATCCCAGAATGCATAAGGTACCATTTTCATTCATTATATTCTAAACATGGGAATAAATCAATCAATCAGGTTTCCCCCTCTGAGCAAAACATGCAGTGTCTAGGTGGTACAAGCAGTCTTCTGCTAGCTTCAGAACCATCACTCTGCAATGCAACAAATACCTCAAACACAACCCACTCAGCACCATAAGCAATTAAATTGGAAGTTAGTAGATATTCCTCTATCTCCAATTTGAATACAAATCACAGCTTCTAATTTAGCAGCTAGGCTCTTGAGACACACACACAGAGGAAAAAAAAAGGAAGAAAAAAGGCCACAATGGCAGCTGCTGTCATTGCCAAAACTCTGCAGCTCACATTACTATGGAGAATATCAATCCACTATCAGCAGGGCTCTTCTACTTCACACAGAGGCCAGCTCCTAGTCATAAGTGGTCTCAGAGCAAAAACAGCCAGAGTGCTTTACTGAAAATAATTGTTTAAGCCCTACTGCATTTTGACCTATATTTCTTATGCTAAGAGAGCTCCTCATTATAATTTCTTATTTTGTTAATAAAAAGGTTTTTAGATTCTGAGGAGTAGTAGAGACAAGAAAAAGAGCAAGGGTCTGTGATATTCCTCCATGTCCGTGTGTGACAGCTGTAATTGAACTCTCCTCTTAAACTACAAGTAGGCATTCAGCAGATATGAAACTTAAACTTCTCCACAGTCACTTCCTTAGCCTAAGATTAGATTTCAGTACAGCTGCTACAATTAGGAAACATACCTTCAGTAGACATACTTAGTATAGTGTCTAGACTGCTTTGATCAAAGATTTTTTTATTTATTTCATGTGAACAAATGTACTTGGTGTGGACAGAAACATAACCATTTTGATTTCCATGACCGTGTGCCTTAATACGTATTAACTAGGTGAAGTTAGCTCCTGGCTGTCCCTAAAATGTAGCAATCAGTTGGCATGTAGTAACATACCAAATTGTGCTTATGGCCCAGATATTTACAGGCTGGCTGATATTCTTTCCTCTTTGTTTCTCTCTGCTCCTGCTGCATCTGGAGACCTAACTACTAAAGTCACCTTGAAAAGATAAAAGAAAAAAGGACATGCAAGGCAACAGGTGGTTGATCCATCTCTAAATAATAACTGATTCTGGAAATTCAAGATATGTACATCAGGAAAGAGCCATTATTTTAGAAGAAAGTTTGGAGCATCTCATACCAATAAATAGTAAGGCACAGTTCCCAAGTTTTACATCGATACTTTCTTTTCTGACAATCCTTATGAAGGCAATATTTAAAAAAAAACATTCTTATTGTAAAAATTCATTGGTATGAATTGAATTGAATTGAATTGAACTGAAATTATTAAAAACACTGGGGATTTTCTGTAAAAATACATCAGATTTCATTATTGCAGTTACATTTTGAAATTTTTTAAAAAGGCAAAACTATTGTTAATTCCAGAGAGTCATTTTAACGGGAACTTTTCAAAGATTACTAAATGCATAACAATAGGGTAAATCAAATCCCTCAAATAATTTCTTCATGCCAGTCTTCTTAAATAAGCTCTTGTACAAAGATATGTATTTTAATTGCACACAGCAAATGTCTGAAATCAAACCGCAGGTATAACAGGTTAGGCCAGCTTTCAGACTTGCTTTTTTTTGTCCCTTATATATCATTTTGATCACTCTGTTAAGAATAAGCTGATATGCACAAAGAGAATAATTTTTCTTTTAAATTGTTAATTAAAAGATTCATGCACACTCTTAGATCTCCCCTAAGAGCAATGTTCTAATATCTGCGCAGCTTTTAATGAGGTGAGCAAGAAAGGTCCAAAAACTATTCTTTTCTGTGGTCATATTTTTAGTGTTCATAATTTAGCAACCAGTGCTTCCCCTCAAAACCTGTTGCAAATTATCACAGAGACTATTTTGAGATATGGGTATAGCCTGCTCCAGAATTTCAGAGGAATGGAAGAAATGAGGACTGCTCTGTTGGACATCTCAAGTCTCTCAGAGTAACTCCTTTACTGAAAACTCAAGTCAGGTAAGAGATTGCTACATACTGCTGCCACTCCACTCCAATCCCATCTTCTACCATGGACTTATTTTTTTTACAGGGAAAATTTATTTTAATATGCAAAATATCCCCTTTGTTTCAAGAGGCATTTAGAAAATCTTCTAGACCAAGAATCCCAGCTCACTGCATGTGTCATTTCATATGTACACCTTCAAAATGCCTAAGCAGCTCAGTGTTTCCAGACTGGGTATGCCTACTCAAAGAGCAATGCAAAACATGTACCTTTTTTCCTTTTATTTGGGCTTCTTTTTTGAAACATGAACTCATTTCACAACATCCCCAGGGCCATCTGGCTTCAGGTTGCCTTTTTAGGTATATCTGTCCATCCCTAAAGGATTACTTGGCTTGAGCTGAGAGCTTAGGAAAGCTTACCAATAGAAAAAGGCAAATCAGATGTTAGCCAATAGAGAAAGACAAATAAGTTTTTAGATATATTATATTACAGTTCTTATACTCTGGTCACAACTGATACCTTTGCTCTTCACTTCTCTAAGCAGACTTTTTTAAATTATTTTAAAAGATAGATTTTTAAGCTACATCAAAAACAAAGAAGTCATTGAACTTTTTTTTTCTTTTTCTTTTTTCTTTATGCATTGCAATTATGGGAAAAATATAATATCACTTTGGGTCAATCTTCTGTGCAAATTCACAGAGTATTAAATAGCCTTACTTCCCGCATACAGAATTTCAAATTGCGTAAGCAGCAGATGGGAACAAAGGGTCATTTTGACCATGCTTGTGCATGTGGTGTTAAGGGTTTTATTTCTAGTTGTAGAACCTCTAAAATGCAGGCTTTATATAAGAAATTACATGAACTAGCAGATAGTTAAATTCACCACAGGAATGAAATTCAAGAAATAAATATGATAATAAGATGATTTTAAACAGCATGATTTCTTGATGGCGGTCTAAATATTGCTTAGTGCATGGAGAGAAAGGGAGAAGTCAGGATGACAGACTGCAGCAAGCACTCCTGTTGCCCAAGGACTCAGACCACTATTAATGAGCTGTGGACAGGATCTGATTTGCCCATTCCTGCCATACATAAAGGAAAAAATAATTAATGGCAATTTATCATTTATCTGATAATGCATATAGCTTTCATACTCTGAAAATTACTTCTATGGTATTAAATTGGTGTTACTGTTTTCAAAGGTGAGAAGTATATATTGACCAAAAAAACCCACAACAAACAAAACAACAACAAAAAAAATCTTGGTTTTAATCTTATTCCATAGTAGATAACAAAAAATAGCAGCACGAACAAAAATGTTGGTAAAGTTTTGTATGAAATCAGATTTTTGTTTGGTTTCATCTACAGAAACTTCCTTCTTTATGTTATGTTGTATGAAATTCTTATTCTGCCACTAAAACAGTCTGGTGAACTACTAATTAGAGCTATTAGTCTTAAATGTCCTTTGAATTTTGTACATTCAGTCAGCACCTATCCCAAACTGCGCTTTGATCTTTGATGCAAATGTAAGAAGCATCTTCACGTTTTCCCTTGAGGAACATAGTGCTGTCACTTTAACTTTATGGCTGATGCTGCCTGGGGTTAATATGGTATTGCTCTCAGAGTCAATAAAGGAAGAGAGCACATTTTGCTGAGAAAAAATAATCAGACTTACAGTCTTTCAGTTTTAAATGTCTTATTTGGTATTTCAAAATTTTTATTTTGCACTGTATAATTAAAAGAAAATAATCTGAATATTTTTATTGTCCACAGCTACAATGCAATGTTTCATTATGCCAGAGTCCCTTTTCCTTTAAAAACAGCTGTATGGATGACTTATTTTTAAGAGATTCCTCAGAGAACTTTTTGTAAGACAACAATTGTAAATTAAAGCACAGTTATAATTTATATTGAGTCTATCTAGTCTTTTATGGTTTGACTCTCTATTAGATTTACTATTAGCAACTCCCTGCAGAGCCTCTTTTTGTAATCAAAATGACAACTCATATCATCACCAGTAAACATTGTCTGAAATGTAATACAACATTTCTTTGAAAGAGGCAGAGGCAATTTTAAATTTACAGCCTAAGACTACTCTGTAACAGTAAATGGAAAAGCTCATCAAATTCAGAGGGCTTCTGTTTAGGACAAGAGTTATGTAAATGAATCAGTAAACATTTCAAGTGGCATTTTTATACTAATAAAATCAAATAATTTCTTTGTGGATTTGCTGTTGTAGAGTGTGATTCTGTTTTGCAGTGCTGCTGATGTACCCCTTCTGTAAGTCCTTAACACAGAACAAATAGGCAACACCAGCAGCATCCCTTCTCCTCATTCTCTACCATTCCCATGAGTATCCACACTTAGTTTTTGACTTGTTTTTCTATGATGTCTCAAGCTGATCATTCTTTCTGTACCCTTGGTCACAGGCAAAATTGTTCACCCTGCCATCTTAGACTTGCTTGTACCCTGGTACAGGACAGGGCACTCTTTTGTGAAGTGGGAGTTCAGGATCCATGTCTCTTTAACAAAAGTTATGATTTCTGTCCTAGATTTTCCATTGCTAAATACATCCTCTAACCATTGTGCTACTCAGGAGTCACTGTTTCTTTACTATAAACTGAATTCATCATCTTCAGTATGTCATTCATTTGCTTGATAAATCAAGCTCTTCCAAGGACTTATGCATAGTTTACTCACATCTGTCACTATCTCTGAGACACAGAAGGCCTTGAGTAGGGGCTTCATGTTTCTGAGCAGTGACCTAAGAGCAAAGGAACAGTTCACAAGGCAATTTTAGCCCTTAGTCACCTGTAGACAACTACTTCATTTCAGTCCCTAATATATTTTGGTGCAGTCTGTCTGCACAGATGCCTCTGTATATGTCATACAAGGGCAAAACTGATTAGTCCAAAGATACTGTACATTTGAATTTAATACAAATGCATGTAGATGGCACGGCATTTTCAATTGTTTCTATAAGTAGCTTGATCACATGCATCTGCAAGAATGCCAATTCCTGTAGTTTCACAGCTCAATAAAATATATTAGTGTGCATTCAAAGAGGAAACAAATTTTAAAAAATAATTTAAATAAAAAAAGAATAAGAGAGCAACAAGGACCACTGGTATGAAATCAGTGAAGTTTCTTTTTATTCTCCTTTTGAAGTCACAGTTCACAATTATCTTGTTTCTTACAAATAAGGATCTGCAATCAATGTGATTTTATTTTTCCCAAAGATAGTGTCTTCAGTTCTAAAGATGATAATTTTATGTATTTCTATTGGGAGAATGATTTCAATGTGGGGAACTATTTTTTTAAACACACGTCTAATACAAATGATGAAATGATAGTATTATTATATATGGTGTTAAGCACAAGAATTTGCTGAAAAGCATTTATACATTTTGTCTCACAATTACATAATTCTTATACTAACCCTGTTTCCTACATCTTCACATTTTCAAGAGGTGTGAATTTGACAGATCAGATGTCGGTTCAGAAAAAGTACACTAGAACTTGCAAAAGGTTGGATGCCATTCTGGCTACACTGATTAAAGACTGACACATACTTGGAACATGCTAGTTTAAGACTGAAGATGACAACAAAGGAAAGTAGGAAGACATGGAGGTTGTGATTGATGGGTGGTACATTATTCTAAATTAATACTTAAACTGGGAGCTGACATAGTGGAACAAAACAAAAAATGTATTTTGTCTGATATGCTGCTCTTCACAATAGAATACACTGAAGGATCAGAGAAAAATATTGTGTTGTTTATAGCAAACACATAAAATATCACCTTAACTCTTTATATTTCCTTTATAACACAAATGGAACTGCCATCTTGATATTTTAGTTAATTGTGTGCTACCATCTACCCTGTCAGACCAAATCTTATGAATCTCTCCACTTTAGACTCTCTCTAGCCTCTGTACAGTTATCCACAACTCAGACACCCCTGTATTTCAAGGTGAAGGATGCCAAAAACCAAAGACTTCTTTCTCTGCTCTTACATGCATACTCCTTTTGCTTTAACCCAGTGTCTCCAAATTCTCTACTAACAATGTCTGCTTACCTTTATCTCCCAACATCCCTTGCCCCTATCCTCTTTCCTTCTGTATCACCTATCTTTAATTTTCTTTCTCTGGTGTGCTCAGAAATCAGCACCAGGCTGCCTGACCCATGTTTGTCAAGCAGCTGTTGATACAGGGTTGGGGTGAGATGGGAGGACATCACATATCAGTGACCAACTGGGCAATCTGACCACCTTTCCACATCACCTATTTTTCCTTGCATCTTCAGATACTTTCCTCATGGACAAGATTTGTTTGGTCGTCTACAGTTGTGCAACACTTTTCTTGGATATCTTTCTGCTATGTGCAAGTGCCTCATAGGAGAGACCCACACTGAGTATCAGCAGTTGGCCATGTCTCATATGTAAAAATCAGTGTGAATCTCATCATAAGCATCCTTGTAAGTCTCTAATTTCTCTTTCATATCCTCACTTATTCAGAGAAACTATAAACACATCGAGTCCCCTAGAACATTTCTTTCTAAAACTTCCTATGACATTTTAAGCTACACACTATATTCAGTGCCAGTGCTGGTCTTTCTAAAACAGAATAGGCCTCCCTAAAACAGTTGAAGGTCTCATTCAAGTCTTAAAAAGAAGAACCCGAGGTTTTACTTAGAGAATTTCCTAGGAATCATAATTCCTATATCTTGTTTCTCATATGAGAAATGCATTCATTGCATATTTTGAGACACAAAATTAGTATTAGAAGTAAGAATCAGCTTTTAATACTAAAATTCAAGTTATGGACTCCAAAATCAGTAGTTTTGAGTTTTAAAAATTGGTATAGTCCTTTCTATTGTTAAATAGTCTGTTTCATCATTTCATTATCAGTCCTCTTTCCAGTTTAAAATCCCTAAAATTTTCAAAGAAAGGAAATACATCTGCTTTAGCCTGTCTGTGCAAATGTTAATCAGAAAGTAATGTTTGGATGTCTTTTTTTACTAGTGCATCACAACAGGGTCAGTACTATGGCTATATATTCTCAATGGAAATAAACAATATTAAAATAACAGAACAGTACATTCTTATTGCAATGCAAAAAATGTTGAAGACCCAAACATACACAAGACAGAAAATTCGATAGACGATTTTCGCTGAGATCTGCTTTAATATTCCACTGCTATTATCATCCAGGGTAAGAATTTTATGAGGAGAATAAAAAAGCAGCCATTAAGGTGCACTTACATTTCAACGAAGTGCAATGTAGATGCTTTCACTTTTACATGTGATTGTTTGAATATCATTCTAAGTCCTACAACAGGTTTGGTAAGAATTAGGAAGCCAATTATTTATCTGATGAGTACATGTCATAGAATCAAAGAAACCTGCGAAGTTAAGCCACTAACAAAAATGTAATTTCAATCCTTGTCTTCCCTAACAGTATATTTTCTTCTCTTCTTCCTCAAGTACTACTATCCATGTGCCCACTGAGCCTCCCAATCCAGCTGTGAGCTAATTTCTTTTTTGTTTTGAGCTATTATTAGTTTTGAGCTAGGTTAGCAGTTTGGTTCAACTAACCATAGACTGCCAAAAGGCAATTCCAGTACAAAGGTGGAATGAAATATGTTGTCAAGGGTGCAGAGGAGGCTCCTGTCACCCCTTTGCCAGATTCATGACCTGAGCATTCCAACCAAACTCATGATACTGCAGGTTAGCCACAGACACACGCAGGGTGCTTGTTGTGTCTGTATGCACTGGGTATTAACCCTTTCATGCAAGACCATGTATAATACACACTTTTTGAGAAGCCACCAAGGGTAATGGGTTTCAAAGCCACAAAGGAAATTCCTCAGAGCAGCATTCTGCCTGCAAATAAAATGATATAAAACCCCTTCTGCTTTTAGAAGCTGAGTTCTTTCCTGCAAAGTAATCATGGATGCTGAGTATCGCAGCCCCAACATCAAAACTGGACAGTTGAAACTCCAAGTGTAAACCTGTATTAAGCACTGGGAAAGTAAAGGATTTCCTGTTTGCAAATTCTTTCTTCAAGAACAGGACATCACCAAAGCAACTCTTTAGCACTATAACATATATTACTATCTTGGCTCCTACCTATTCTCTGCCAGTAATCTCACAGAATCACAGCATCACAGAACCAATTAGGTTGGAAAAGACCTTTGAGATCATCGAGTCCTACCTGTGACCTAATATCACCTTGTCAACCAGACCATGGCACTGAGTAGCACAACAGTCTTTTCTTAAACTTCTAGGGATGGTGACTCCACCAGCTACCTGGGCAGCCTATTCCAGGGCTGGATGACTCTCTCTGTTAAGTTCTTCCTAATGTCCACCCTAAACCTCCCTGTGTGGAGCTTAAGACTGTGTCCTCTTCTCCTGTCACTGGTAGCCTGGGAGGAGAGGCCAATGCTCATGTGGCTACCACCTCCTTCCAGGCACTTGTAGAGAGCGATAAGGTCTTCCCTGAGCCTCCTTCTCTCCAAGCTAAACAACCCCAGTTCTCTCAGCCACTCCTCATCAGATTTGTACTCTAGACTTTTCACCAGCCTTGTTGCCTTTGTTTAGACATGCTCCAGCATCCTAACATCCTTCCTGAATTGGGGGACCCAGAACTGGACACAGTACTCAAGGTGCTGCCTAACCAGTGCCGAGTACAGGGGCAGAAGCTCTTCCCTGGTCCTGTTGGCCCCATTATACCTGATACAGGCCAGAATGCCATTGGGCTTTTTGGCATGGTGGGCACACACTGACTCGTATTCACCTGCTGTCAATCAGCACCCCTAGGTCCTTCTCTGGTCACCATCCAGTCACTCTGTCCCCAGCTCTGCAGGGGGCTGTTGTGGCCAAAGTGCAGGACCCAGCACTCGGTCCTGTTAAACCTCATATTGTTGGATTTGGCCCATCAATCCAGCCTGTCCACATCCCTCTGCAGAGCCCTCCTACCCTCCAGCAGATCAACACTCCCCCCATCTTGGTGTTGTGCAAATTTGGTAATGGTAGACTTCATCCCCTCATCCAGATCATTGATAAACATATTAAACAGGACTGGGCCCTACACAGATTCCTGCAGAAAACCACTGGTCACTGGTCACCAACTGGATGCAGCAGCATTCACCTCCACTCTCTGTGCGCAGCTGTCCAGCAAGTTCTTAACTCAGCAGTTATAATTTAAGTAAAATCCCTGTATGTAAGACAAAGACATTTGAAACACTTTTTTTTTTAGTCTTTTCAATCTAATTCTTCCAAGATGTTTTTTCATTCTGTAAGTGACATTTACTGCAATTCTTCATAAACCCCTGAGAATTGGATTCCTTACTCCTAGAATGGAATAAAAAATGTACACAGCCTGTCAGCAGGTCACATGTATCCTGCCAACCTGCATCTAATAGATTTTTCACTTTTCATCAGTGGATTTCAAGACAGTATGTAGTCTGCCAAATTTACTAAAAAGCTTGCTACAGTATCGCACTTTCAAAATGTGCAATCTGTCAAAGCCATAGCTCAAAATGTCTGCTACGATGACAGTCTTTGAAAAATCTGCTATGCTGTTGGCATTCATTCAGAAAATAATGAGTATATCAACAGAGAAGGAGAAAGGAAAAAAAGTTGTTGGGGGAGGGGAAAGAAGTGGAGAGAAAAGAAGATTAATCCTAAATGTAATTTTCTGTATCCTGAAGAAACTACAACAATTCTTTTTGCAAGTGTAATCCAGTTTCACACAAATTCCTCCATGATGACAGCATAATAATTGGCAAATAGTCTGAATGCTACATTTAATAACATTGATGAAAAGATAACTTATCATAGATTTGACCGCAACTTTTCATAGCAAACCTCAGTGTTGATTCAAACACTGAATACATTCAGAAAACAGTGGAAGACAGCAACAATGCTTGCACTTTTACCTAATATTAGATATATGGAGAGTTTCATAAGAGACAAGTTGGGAAGAGGGGGGATGCTTAATTTATCAACTGAAATATGAAGAAAACTGAAGCAATTTCAGGAGACTTTTAAATAAAGGCAAACTTCTGTTTCAAAAGAGACAATAACCCTAGCATCAAAATAGTCAAGGACTGTGAAATACAATTCTGAGAACCTTTCCTGTTTGCTTTCTTCCAACCTGCACATTAGAAAATTCACCTTTACATTCAAAGAACATAAAAAGGGGCAAAAAAAGAAGGAAAAGACCTTTTAGAAAACAATTAAATATTTTCCTATTAAAAAACAAATTCTTAAGCACCTTATTGAACAGCTGACAACACAGGCAAGTATTTCTGAACATAATGCCAAGCTAGTGAAAAGGACTGCAGCAGAATTTTGAATTCAAAGAACTACAGAAAAGTTGTTTGACTCCATGCCATGTATCTCTGAAAACAGGAGGTTACAGAAAGTTCCTTGGATGTAGGAAGCCAATACATCCTTAGCACCACAGTATTAACATGTCTGAATCTCATCACTTCTAGAAGAAAGCAAGGCAATTGCTAGTAAGAATATTCAACAACAACAACAAAAAAAAAA